>JADRCD010121745.1:0-12843 GCA_019843815.1 Montemys delectorum
CTCTGACAATACCTGACTAATACAGATGTAGAGGCTCACAGCCATTCATTGAACTGAGTACACGGTCCCCAATGAAGGAGTTAGAGAAAGGATCTATGGAGCTGAAGGGTTTGCAGCCCCTTAGGATGAACAACAATTACTAATTAGTACCCTCAGAGCTCCCAGGGACCCAACTACCAATCAAGGACTATACAGGGTGGGATTGAATGTACTGGCAGCAGGTATATAGTAGAGGATTGCAAATTCGATCATCAATAGGAGGAAAGGACCTCGGCCTTGTGAAGGTTTTGTGCCCCAGTGTAGGGGAATGCCAGGGCCAATAAGTTGGAGAGGGTGGGGTGACAGGCATGGGGAAGGGGGAGGCAAAAGGGGTTTGTTCTTGCGTTTGTTTGTTTGTTTGTTTGTTTGTTTGTTTTGGAGGGGAACCTGGGAAAGGGAAAATGTACATGTAAATAAAGAAAATACCTAATTAAAAAAAAAGATTATCAAATGCTCCTTTTAGAAATATTAGCTGTAAATGCATCAAGTGAGTTAGTGAATAAAAAAATTTTAAGGAGAAGCCTCCAAGCAATAGGTATTGATGCAAGGTCTTTTATTCTGTCCTAGTCAAAAAGGAAGCACCATGACAGACATCAGTCTTCCTTGGATTAGATATCCTGGTATTTAAAATACCACATATGATCGTTTGTAGCAGGGGAAATGTAGTATGATTTCTGACAACAAATTTAGTAAACCTTTTCTATAGATAATTAGACAAAAATAGAATCATGGTCTTGAAAAACATTAATTTTTATTACATTTCTGATCAAACTATCTGTAGTTACACAAGGAAGAGTATATATTGTTCACAGGGTAATGATCCATTAGAGATTTTGTTAGCGGCAAAATTAAACTAAAACTCATATAACAAAAAACAAGCTGATAAAAACATGCAGAACATTTTAATACATTTGAATCACAATGTTATGAAAAACTGTGGCATCCATCTAGACAGAAAAGGGAGGTTCAAATATCCTCCTCCGGAAGATGTACTTTTGATGCGTAGACAATAACTAGTATCCTCAAATAGTAATTTTTCTGAGGAATAGGCTTTACACCATCTTTTCTCATTAGTAAATGAAGTCACTACACAACTTTTGAAAAGGGATCAAAGAAAAATATAGCACATGATTTCTTTTGATTTTGAGTTCCACAATCCCCATAAAATGTCAAGATGCTTCACTCTGTGTTTTCAAAGCGTTATCACTCATCACATGCTAAAATGGGAGCTTAAGGAGAAGCTTCTGCATAATTCATAAAGATAACATGGTAAGGAAATGCAAAATTATTCAAACAAGTCCAATTTCAGTTTTACATCTGAATCCTTTTTTGACATCTAATTCAGAGTTCCTATTCCTTAAGAATGTTCACAAGCTTGGCAAGAGACTATGTGTGGAAATGGCGTTCTCTGAGGATAATTTTGGACATGCACTTCACAGAAAAATAAAGTATTAAAATAAACTTAGATCATTACATTTGAATTACACCTTTCTTCTAAATAAAAGCACTATGTTTCTTTTGTAGTTTTTAAAAAAAAATTTTGTATTGTTCTAAGACTTTATATATCTTTATATCTGAAATACATTGAATAAATATTTTTAAGTTAAAATAAGTACTAAGTTATAGGACAGAATTTAAAGTTACTGAAAATAATTTACCTGGAACTTTTACCAATTCCTTTTTACTAAATATACAATTTTATATTTCACTATTTTGCAAACCTGAATATATCTCATGATTTGACAAAGTGCTGTAATGCATTTCTTAAGTAAATAAAATGAATAATATGGCAATTGAATTGGACAGAAACAACGGCAGCAGGTATTAGGAAGTGCACAGGGGGCGCTAGTTGGGACAGAAGTAAATTGCTTTGGATGACAGTTAATCTCTTTTTATGCAAATTACGCTACAATGAAACAGGCTGCTAACCTCAATCTCTGGATGGGTGCTAGGGGACTGTCTAAACAGTACATTATTTTTGTTAGTGATGTTTTCATTGAACCTAGGGTCCTCTTATGCCAAGCAAGCATTCTCTCCATTGAAGCACATTCCCGTAGTTACTATCTATTATTAAGGATAGGACTCTAAGCTTCCAAAGAAAATGCAGTAATAAGTTATGAAAGCATTGTGGAATCATGCAAATCTATAATGGAACTGTAATTTTTTTGGCAATACTTCCCACTGTCTATTATTCACATAAGTTCACCTAAGCTGTGCTTGTTAAAATTATTTGAAAAATAACATTGCACCTGGGAACTTCTTTATAGATTTATTGGCGCAGGTTAGACAGTCTAGGGTCCAGTTTTATAGGACTTGGAATTTGAAATTTAAAATATTGTGCAGTTTGATATCTAAATTCTTTCCCAAAATGCACAAAAGCCAGCAATTTATTTCTACTTTACAGTGTCCTTAAAGCCACAGAGCTAAAAGGATTAATGCTTCTATAGCAGCTCCTTGCTCAGTTTTGAAGCCACGCAGTATAATCAGACTACTCTTGCTAAAAATGAATACAAATTAACAGGCCAGAGATACAAGTATTATAGTTGTGCTTGAATGTTAGGTATTAAGAGAGCCTTACAATTTTAATCATTAATAGAACAATCTCCTCACAGAGATATGATACTTCTTATGTTTATAAGTTGCATATTCATTGATTATATATAATTGGCTTGGATCAAGTGTCAAATTAAATTGACCCATGGTTAGAAACCTTATTAATGTGTTCCTAATATGTTAATGAAAATGTCCACAGTCTTTACCTGTTTACTTTCGATGAATACTGCCCATTTTGGCTGAAAAATAGAGAGTATATGGTGTTAATTTTAAAGAGTTCGTGATGGTATAAAGTCTATTTTAGAGGGGATTATATTGTATTGCTTCCATTTTCCAACATTTATACTAAAAATATTTTCTATTTTAGTCTCTCACCTGTAATTTTTTCATAAGTCAACTTCATGTGCTGCACATTTTATAAATAAAAGGAAATTTAGTTGCCAGTATAATACTCTATTCTTCCAAGTAACTAGCAGATTAAAATATAATACTGAGAATAGAAAACTATGTTTTCACAAAATGAGATGAAGGTAATTTTAAAACAATATGAAAGACACACCTAACTACATTCAAATAATGCATTCATTTACAAAAATATTAAGTTAGTTAAGAGCCATTATCGTCTTTTAAATATATGATTTATTTTTCATAATTTTCATTATAACTTCCAGTATCTTATATAGATACTATACATTCATAAAATCAATGCATGTAATCATATAATAGGTATATATGTATGCTCATGTGTTTATAGTTCAAAATTAAAATTCAATTTATTAGGATATATCTGTAGAATAATGTATTATGGAATATGGTAAGGATTCATGATATTCTGTGTAGCAGAGCTGAGAGCTTATCAGATCTTTGGATAAGTATAATAGAAAAAATTCTGGAGAGAATAAGGATGGCTTAAAGTCATAAAGGAAGTTCTAGGTCTTGTAGTGATTAGGGAAGAAAGCGGAAGTTGTCCACATCTATACTAGTAAGAAAATGGATTACCTAGAAAATGCATGTTCTGTGGAGCCAGATATTTCAAGTTAAAGTGAAAAGGTTTTAAAATTAAGTGAAATAAATATCATGCATGCTTCCCCCCCTCCAATCCCCACCTGTAGTTTGGAATACTTCAGAGAGTTTGCACTGGAACTCCAACTTAAGTGAGTGGCAGTTAAATGAATATTCAAATTATTTTTCCCATTGCTAGTTTCTGATTTTAATTTAATTTGGGACTCAGGTTGTGGTTTAGTAGTAATATCTTCCTTCACAGGTAACAAACTCTGGATCCAACCCTCAGTTCTATGGATCTAAATCTCACTTGACACAGGTATTTTGATGCAAATAGCTCAGGATGTTGTGATTATTATAATTTTAAAGGCTCTGTAATATCTCATTAGTTTATTAGAGGGGACATTTTCTTTCAAGCCCTCTTGACTCAGCCCTGTTTTCTTTGTAATGGCTGTCTTGTGAGAGGAAGGTGTTTTTTAATGTTTTCTTAGTGTTGGAAGACAGGATAAACATAATAGAAAGCAGAATTATTTATAAAGAAAGATAAGGAAATGTATCTTTGGGATAGCAATATTTCTGTAGAACTAATGTTGTTCTTGACAAACTTTCTTGTGGCTGATACATTATTTACCAACTTTAGAGGTAAAATATAAGAAAATAATATCTAGTGTCCTCAAATGTGAAAGCTAATCACACCTGTGATTTTCTCTGGGTCATATGTGTGTTTGTGATTATTATATTTATGTTTGCTTCTGGCAGGATCTACTTAATTTAAGTAATGTTAGAAAACCTTTGAAGTGAGATATATTAAGTATAGAAAAATGTATGCTAGCATACATTGAAGGGGTATAATTCATCATTACTTCAAACCCTCTGGCTAACTCTCAGCATTAGCAACATTTCTTGCTTTAATATATAATACATGAATATATTTCTATGGTTTTGACAGCCAAGGGTAACTTGTATGTCCAATTTTCAAGTGGATGGTTCAAGCAGAGGAAGCACTTGGTAATGAAATATTTTACTTGTAGACTTTGCATAAAATCACAAACACATTGTTCCTGTCTTGTGTAAACTACATAGAAAATAGATATTTTGCCTTTTATGAGCAAACACTGCTCAGTACGGATTACTTTTTTAAAAAGATAATTTTAAAATCTACAGTTGGCTAACCAAACTACAGAGATATTGAAAAGCTTTTAGCTTTAAATGGCAGTTTCTGCTTTGATTTTTGGGAGTTGTTGAAGGTCAGAAAATAGTACCATTGGGTTAAAAAACTTGATTTTTCTATAACATATCTCAGTGCTTTTTTAATTCTTGGTATTTTTACTATATATAATTTTGTATACTAACCAATAATTAAAATATCTTAAAGTCACTCCAAAAGTTTTAAAATATAATATTAATGACAATAATAATTAAGAAAAATGGTAAATGAATCAGAGATTGACAGCTTCTGTATGATTGAGTTAACAAAACTTCAATACAGCTGAAATAATTGCAGGGGTCATGAGCAACTTTCAAGCAAAATTGCTTTTAAATTCTTCACAACTTGTGAGTCCCTACTATTTTAAATACATTAGCTCATAAAGATTAAAATAATTTCACTTGTTGGAACTGATATGTTTTTTGGCTTTTTCGAGACAGGGTTTCTCTGTATAGCCCTGACTGTCTTAGAACTCACTCTGTAGACCAGGCTGGCCTCGAACTCAGAAATCCGCCTGCCTCTGCCCCTCAAATGCTGGGATTAAAGGCGTGTGCCACCATCGCCTGACAGAACTGATATGTTTAAATCACTTAGAATTAATATCCATCCTCCTGCTATTTGGAGGCATTTTAGGCTCATGGATTACTCTGATGAGATGAAACTTCAGTGAGAGAAATGATTCTTATTAAAAATCTTTTATGAATCCATTTGTATTTGTTTTTATCAAAATGTAACTGCTTTATTATAATTAATATTTAAAGTCTCATTCTACACTAAATAGAAAAGTCTTACTGGATCTTGTTTAGTTACAGGAAAACACCAAACATACAAACAAGCCACTATTAAATTTAAGAAAAACAAATGTATTGGCTTAAAGTCGTTAGTGTTTGGTACTAATTAAAATAATGTAGTACTTATTTACAAGCAGAGACTGTCTTTAATATGTTCTCCATTCCTAGAGATGTAAAGAGAAGTAGAATTTTATAAACATGATTGCTTCAGCCATGGTATCCTAAATGATGGCTTTCATTTTGACCATCCAAACTTTTTTTTTATTGTGAGTTTGGTTCTACACTGTTTCTACGGATAGTGTTCTAATAGGAGTAGCCTTGACATTTAATGATCTTGTTACCTTCCTTCATTAATAGGCTATCTATCTCAAGCTATTCTATTCTCTTCAACATTTTGTTATACTTGCTTTATAAATTTTATTGTGTAAATTTTGATTCCACAGTGTTTACTATAATTAAATTAAAAATCAAACGTCCCAATGTAGTTATCATGTCTGATCTATGTGCTCCTAAAATATATGCAACACACGTTCACTCTAGGAAGACAACAAATGCCCTGTCAGGAGTATGAAGCAGGATCCCATGATGTGTATTTTGTATCCCTTGAGAGAACCAATCTGTCTCACTATTTTACATAGGAAATCAAAATAAACTTTTTTTTTCCATATGCTGTTCTGATGCGTTGGCTCTCACTTGCACCCTACAAGCACACCACCCCCCTCCTTTGGCAGGGAATCTTTGTTCTGAGTGCTCTGGTTTTTTGTGCCTTCAGAGACTTAGTCTTGCTGCTGATGAATGTCTTCATGCCTAAGGATTTTATAGATAACCCAGTAGAAAATGTTAAAAATCAGAAATGCTAGTGGAAAGCAGGCCCGGGAGATGGTGTCAATCTTCTTAGCCCTGTCGATGAAGACCTTCCTCATTTCATCAGGGCTCTTTGGCATAACCTGGACAGCGTGGTTGGGGCCTTTTGGAACCACACCATCCTTTGCTGGCAGACAGGGCCCCATTCCATAGGCAGTGAAGCTGAATCGACTCTCCCTCACATCATCATCCTGTTTACAAAACAATAGCAGGAGGTGTTTTAGTAAGAACATGGCTTGCTATGCAGGCTTTCAGTATCACAACTTAACCTCTATCATGATGCATGTTTGCTTTATATGAAGAACAGACAGCTAAAGCACATGAGGATGAGTTGGTTTGAAGTTTTCCTTATCTTTCTACGTCGTACAGATGTACTCGTTATTATGAACTCCCAAATGAAATTTTAACAGAGAGTTAAAAATTCTATGGTGTCAACATGTCACTAAGTATCTAAATGAGAGTAAGAGAAATTATTGAGAGATTTAGTATAAAGATATACATCTTAGAATTTTTTGGTTATGAGTTTAAATGCACAAATTCTCAACCAAAGGGGAAATACATACCAGAGTCATTGACTGAATTTTTCTTTCTCCTAGAGACAACATTTTGATACTTATTTTTCGCAATTCTAGTTACTTCACTGGAAAATACAGTCTATCAGAAAACGCTGCTTGCTCTGAGTTACCTTTTACGTTGCATCTTTATTTTACCCTGTCCTATTTAGAAAAGCTACTGGAAAATCCCATGCTCTAATTTGTATATAATATCTTCACAGATACAGTGGTTTGGTGAATTATGACTGAAAATTGAAAGAGGTTTACTCCATGTTCAAGAAGTCAATTTGCTATCACTTTTTACTCTACTCATGAAAAATCAATTGTAAGTAATAAACTTGTTATGAAGTTAAAATTCACAAATGGTGTTTGTTTGAAATTATATAGTTACTTTTAAATATGACAAAGTAAAGAGAGTTTTCCATGTTTTTATATGAACAAACTCTGAAATTTGTTGTTGGGCAGTGGCTTGATGGGTAAGAGCATTTATTGCTCTTACAGAAGATCTGAGTTTGGATCCCAACACCCACATGGTGGCTCACAACTGCTTATCATTCTGGCCTCAGGGGATCCAGTGCTCTTTTCTGGCTTCCATAGACACTTCAAGCACAAGGTACACATAGACTTTCACAAACACGCATACGTATGCACAAAAAGTTTAATTAAAAACTCTACACGAAGTAATGTAAAATTAATAAATATAACATCTGTATGATAGTGAAACATTTTCTTAACTGATTTATAATAAAATCAATGAGTGATTTAGAGGATGAGAATAAATGGTTACTGATAAAAAGAGCCTTTTTTTCTTTTGCTTGTAAAACTGCAAGTTTAAAGGTATGGATTAATATACTTTATATCTTTACATTATATCTTTGTTCAGAGAGTTCTTTTTTATCTTTACATTATATCTTTGTTCAGAGAGTTCTTTTTTATATTAGTTTAAGAGAAAAAAGTAATCATTTGGTTTAAAACTTCATTTTGTCTATGAATGTAGCTGCTCAGTAAATAGATTATAAAATATGAAAGTGAAAATAACCATAACTATGGTTTGCAAAAGAGAGAAAATGATCAAGATTGATTCAGTAAAGTGTGAGACAGATTTTTAAAATTATGAAGGGGAGACAATTCCACCTGATAGACAAAAGCATATATCTTTACTGGAAACATTTAATTTATAAACATTTATAAGGTTTATAAAGGAATTGGATTTTGATAGAAACAATTAAAATATGATAATTAAAATCATCTTAAAGCTTCCATTGAAGTTATATTTGTCTACTGCTGTAATTTTGCAGAGAAAAACAGAAACAATTTTTTTAGAACTCTAATAAATATTTTGTTTATGCAACTGTATTTTGACACTCAAAAACAATTTTATGGCAAACTTATTGCATGCTGTGAAATTGTCTGTCTTTAATAAAGAATATATGACTTCAATTTTTATTATGGAAATGGTATATTTACATCTTTAAATGATATATTATTATCTTAGGATTTAGTAAATTATACTGGTGCTTGAATTCCCAAGTGTAACATAAGTTATCTTAGTAACTTATATTGTGCATGTGGGTCACTAATTTTGAAATATAATATATACCTACATTATATCAAACCACGAATTTAAAATTCATCTTTAAACTAGACAAAATAGCTTCTTCCATGAGCATTTACATGTATTGGCACAGCAGTGGAAGTAATTGGAAAGTTCATTATCAACATACTAAGATTTCATGATTCTGCAATATATGTTTAGCTATTGACTATCTTTCTTTTCATTCTGTATTATTTGTTTTAAAATCTTTGAGACCACTGCTGCTCTTCTCAAGTAAAAGTTTCTCATTCGAAATTCAATATAATGAGTGAACAAAGAAACTTGTTTCTAACTGGCTTTATGTAGTGGATTAACATCAGTCCTGAGCTGTTATGACACTCAGAGAATGACCCCTGGGTTTTAAGTCAACATTTTCTTAAGAAGATAAAATTAAACTAAATGAGAAATAGATTTCACCAGCATGTATGCGTTAAGAGAGCCTATCCTTAGGCCTATAGATCTTTAACCACTCTATAAGACATAGTACAAAACTTCTGTATGTAAAGGCAATCAATAGCACTGACTATTGTGTTTGGATTGTGAGGATGGTGCTAAAATTAGTCGAAAAACTGTTGTTTAAAGACTCTGAGTGAAAAATCTAATCTAAATCTCAGCAGTGGAAACAGAAGACACACGTTACAACTTTGTTGACGCAATATGCCTAGAAAGTTTTGTTCTGATGTATTCTTAGAAGAATCTGCTGTTCATCTGCTCTGTGTTTAAAGAAGCAAGAGATGTGCAAACAGTTTTGTACAGGAATTTTAATCCAGCAACATGGCTGCTTTGATGACATCCAAAGAGTCCAGTTTTGTGTGATCCAGCTGGAATGTAGACATGCCATGCACCTTTAATCCTGGCTGGAATACAGACACACTCTTAGTAGAAATCTTTAATCCCAAACAGCGATTTCTAATTGAAGGGCAGACAAAGTGAAAGACTTAACAGAATGAGTTAGAGATAGGATACACCCAACTCTTACAAGAATAGAAGGAAAGGGAGGCTAAGAGCAATGCAGGAAGAGTTCATCAGTCAGTTGGGAGTCAATGCAGGGAGTTCAGGGCAGTGGTATTGAATTTGTTCATGAATTCATGTAGTTCAGTACAGGTCAGTAAAGGCAGTTGAAGTCAGAGAATATAGAAGAACCAGAAGATTAGAAAAAATTGCCAGAGTTTGTTTGATGTTAAGCCGAATGATTCAATGAGAATCTGGAAGAAGCCAGGTTGAATGAGTCAGCTTGGAAAGGAGTTTGACCAGAACAGCTGAGTTGAACCAGCCAGCTAGAGTTCAGAAAGAACTAAAAAGTGTGAGCCTATTCAGCAGTAAGCTTCCAAGACAACAATTACCTCAGAGAAAATAAAAGTTACTTTTAGACAAATTATTGGTCCTGAATCTTATCATAGGAATATGGATGGCACAGATTTGTCCCCTGGTGAAGGATTATGTCGAGGAGCAATGAGATTAAAAATTAAAGAAAAAGTTCTCCCAATATCCAATAATTTATTCCTTAATTAAGCTTCCTCGTGAATTTGGAGACAATTGGTAGTAACAAAAACAGCAAATGAAGAAAGGTTTTCTGACCTGGCTCAAGATAAAAAACTTAAAAGAATGTTTTTCTTAATTTTGATGACTGGATGGTGACACTAAAAACTTGTATTTATAGTATACTTTGCCCCATAAAAATATGTGACTTACATCTTAGTATTTGAAATAGACCAAGTTAATTTTAATATAAAAATTTGACTTTAGTATTTCAGCCTGATATTTCAACATTTGTGCAATATATAAATTGAAATCCTTCACCTTCTTGATACTAAGTTTTGGGGGTATGGTGTGTACTTTGTATTTACTTCATCTATAAATTCAGAGTATATTTTTAGTTTTTGGTGTCCATATATTTCCAGGATCTACAAATAGGGTAAAATAGTTGCAATCCAATAAGTTTGGTCATTTTGTAGATTTAGCAGATCTCTATGTGATCCACAGTTTCACGAATTTTCAGAGAAACTGATGTAAAAGCTAACGATAAAATTTCAGATGATGCAAGGTTTGGTATTAATACTGATTGGCAGTGTTCTTATTCAGGAAATACTGGCCTTTAGTGATCAATGACCAATTTTTGAGTGATCAATGACCAATTTTGGGTGAAGTTTGTGGTGTTGTTAATCTATCTGGAGAAGGGAAATTGGTTCTTACTACCTATGAGGTAAACTCTTTTTAGAAGTATAGATACATTAAGTGCAGTAGGAAACCTAAGATAGTCACATCATCAGAAATGAGCTTATTCAAGGCAAATCCTCTCCTCTAAACTCTATACAATGGCCATGAATCGAGGGCGTCTTTCGTTGCAGTAGGTGGACTTTTAGATTCTCGAGCATATTTATTCCTGCAGACCTTGTGTTGGGTTCCCTAATGGGAAGAAATATCTCTCCAGACTATTGAAAAGGTCATTAGCACTTTCACATGGCTATTAAGAAACTAAAACATAATAGTGGGCAAGATTCCTGTATCTGATTTCCAGGTACATCTGTTACTATCTGAAAGACTGGAATTTGACTTAGTTTTAGAAGCTACTACCCTAAGAAAGTCTAGTTGATTTGTTCATATCAGACTTTAGAAGCAATGATAACAGTGGAAATAGAGATAAAGACATAGATATAATTTTTTTTGGAAATTCATTCCTTCAAATATATCTAATTAGACAAAGGAAGTTAAGGCCATTGACACAGAAGGACTTTCTTGAAGGTCGGAATGTTCTTGCCCAACTCTGAGTAGGAATCCAAGATAAAACAGTATTTAAAATGGAGCTATCGAGGACACTAAATACACATTTTTGAGATACTGGAAATCTGTGTGATATATGGCACCATTACAAAGGAGCAAGAATACAATAAGAGAAGACAAAGAGAAGTGGCTGGGGCACGAGATGGGAGGCAAAACAAAATGACTGGCTATGGCTGTAGATATCAGTGGTCATGATGGTTCTAGGTAGGAATAAGGAGAAATAGAGGGGACTTTGGCTCCATATGCAATTGAAAGAATAGAACACATATTGCTACTTCAGATCTGAGCCTAATCCTTGAAAGTCTTGTTTTCAGTATAGTTTTTACTGGATATAGTATAATGGGAGCTGTTACAATTATCCAAATCTTTATCTGAAGTGAATACAAAAAATATAGGTTAAAAAAAGTGATACTTGGAATTATTATCTCTGATTAAGTGAGTCAAGGCAGGGGTGCTAGTTCTAATAATTTTCACTCTTAAACAGTCTGGCCTTTGAAAAAACTAAATGAATCTTGTATGGTAGCTACTATTTGTATTCAGTAAAGAATTCCTCTACTGTCTTCATAATCTGAATATAGTGAAACTTCTTGAGATTTTTTTTTTATCATGATAAAGGAGGTAGATATGATTTGGCTGATGTTTCTCACATATATATTTTTTAAATCTCATTCTAAAAATAGAGCAGTATAAATTCTTGTGGGGGAGATAGAGTTTACTGTCTTCTTCCTTCTTAGAGAACCTGCGTTCCCCAACCTACTTTAGAAATCTAATGAGCATTTTGTAGGGATCATAGTTAAAGTTAATCAGTTAATGATAAATGTTCTTTTCTGGTCAAGAAAAAAGTCAGACAGATTTGTTAACTTTAGTAGCACACATGACTGGGTAATAGAGATCAATTAATTCTGGTAAAATTCATAGTTCAGCTTCATTGGTCTCCATCTAGGACTCACGGAGACTAAGGTCAGCAGATGTAATCAATAAAAATTGAAGGAAAACCTGCTATCACTTCTGGACACAAATATAAGAAAACCAAGAGGTCATATTACTGAACTTTGTTGGATTTATTTTGGACTTTTATTGACCCCTCTGTATACTATAACTAAAAGATAAAATGCATTTGAAATGCAAACAAAGGCAAATTATGAGATGTGAAGTGCACAGCCTTAAAATTCACTAGTTATAGAGGTGTGTATATACTACTAAAGGCTGCGTTGTAGGAAAAGACCAGCAGTAGAATTTAAAAGTGACTGCCAGAATGTAGGGAAATAACTCTCAGTGTTGAGAGCAAGGGTGATGTATTTAAATAATTGCTATGAAAATTCTCAAGAATTTTGATAAAAATTGCCATCAAGGCTGAAAGACTGAAGCAAACTGCAGAGTATTGGTCCATATTTTGTTCCATATATGCATACACACACACACACACACACACACACACACACACACACACACACACAC
>JADRCD010121748.1:0-13290 GCA_019843815.1 Montemys delectorum
GAATTAGTGAAATGAAACGGCCTCTGCTCCCTTCTGCTGCTGTTCTCCTTGACAATGGTCAGGTCGAGGCTGTACGCTGTAGAGAATATATGAGCCCTCCTGGACACACAACAGTTTTTTAATACTCAAGTTGGGGATGTGGCCCTGGGAGAATGTGGCCTAACAATGAGGCAGGATAAAGATTTACGCAAAGGATATTTTTTTTTCTCAGCACTTCAGATGAAAGGAGACATTAAGTTTGAAGCTTAAAAATGATTACAGGCTGGAGAAAAACTCAGTGGGCCAAGCCTGTACCAAGTCTGTGAATGTCCAAACAAGCCTGAATAAAAGCAAGCAAGCTGTTAGACATCCCAAGGACATGTCCGGGGCCCAGACATACAAGGACACGCCTGGGAAATGGGCCATCTGGTCTTCTTAGAGATACTTTAAGGTCAGCCAGAAACTCCCGAGTAGCACCCCCCTCTTAGGAATTTTCCACTCTGGTCTGCATGTGTACTAACTAGTTAACATTTGTAGTGACCAATAATGTATAGGCTATGCTAATTCCTTTGTTCCCCTAGACCTCTTTCCTATAAAAATCCCTAACCCCTGAGCCTCAGGGTCGATCCCTCTGTCTCCTGCGTGAAATATGGGTCCACCTGGAGCGCTTGACTGGGTGCGTGTTCTCCTGGGACTTGAGTGAGGGTTTCCCTATGGGGGTCTTTCATTTGGGGGCTCATCGTCCGGGATCACGTGACACCCAGGAACCCCGAAGACCATTTGGAGGTACGTCTGTGTGAGTGTGTGTGAGCATGTGGCATGCTTGAAGTTTGGCGCCGCTAAGTTGTGTTTTGGTTTTGGTTTACGGGCCCAGCGGTTGTAGAAACAAAAGCCGCAACCCTGGATGCAGATTCCAGGGTGTCAGGAACCCTAGATGTAGATCCTGGGGTCGAGTATCAGGAACGAGGGAGACAGAGTTCTCCTTCTACCAGATGCCCTGTCTGTCTCTCTGTGATTTGTCTTTGATTTTGCTGTTTGGGGTGCTGGTGGTAGAGGCGCCCTTCCTTGTCTGTCTGTACTTGGCCCCTGATGTGTACAGGGGAATCAGTTCTTCTCAGTTCTTGTGAAGTGGCAGGCACAGCCGAGCAACTGTCTGATTTGTCCTTGATTATCTGTGTACCTGATGTTTGTTACTGGGCCCAGTTGTCTTTCTCTGTGTTCATGGACCTGGCAAGGTTGAGCTGTCTGTGTGGTAATTGTTTTAATCTGTGTTTCTTGGTATCAGTCCCCTATATTGTTGTCTGGGAGAATTTAGTTCCATCGCCTCCTTTGTGGGTTCATCCTTTCATTTCACTTGTAGATCCACACCTGTTGAATTTGTGCTGTGAGAACTGAGAAGAAAAAAGAAGACTTCCCCTCATATCATCCCACTCTGCTCCCAGGAACCGGAGAGGCAGCTGTTTCCCTGGAGCCCACAGCACCTCGGCTCCTCCGGTGCAGGCTCCACAGGGTCCAAGGTCAAGTGCAGCCCGAGAAGGAGGCCATCAACTACAGAATAAGTGGGCAGAGACCCCTGAACAACCAAGTAGGTTTTTACTAAATAGATTAATTGGGTTCAAATATTGTCTTTATTATCTGGTTGAAAAAAAGTTATTGAATTGACATCTTGTAAATTGTGGTTTTGTTACTGTGTAAATATGATTGGATATTGCGGCCTTGGGAGTTATGCTTTGTTTACCATGTGGTGGGAGCTGTTTAAATTTATGATTGTACTGTGTTTCATGTTGAAGAAAAAAAACGGTTAAAACTTTGATTTAGTTTAACTTGTTTGAAGGCAGTCTCAATTTACACAGCAGAACTGATAAGCCACTGTGCTGTGTGTAGAAGTTAAGCACATCTAAAGAAAGCCCTGATAGAGGCTGAGTGTCTGCATGAGCTACTCTTAAAGGGGACAGCAGCTTTTTTGCTTGTAATCTTGATAACAGAAAATTAGCTTAAAATTGGTAACTCAGGATTAGATTCATTCTAAGCAACAACACGTGGCATGAGCCAACCCAGGAAAACAGGACTTTATGATATTTTATGTAGTTCTTACCCCTTATAAGTCTAGTGGGGCCAATGGTGATGCCTGAGCCAGAGATAAGATTTAAAGCAATGTCTCTTTGATGATGTATTCAAAATTGCACTGTCATGCATTCATATGTAAGAATTGGCAGCTAAACTTTGCAACATGGCAATAAGGTACTTGCTACTGATTTTAGAGAAAGAATGAAATGTTTAAAACTGGGTTTGTCAAAGTTATGGTTAAGGGTTGCAAGACAAGTTGCTGAGGGATTTATTACAAGTTGGTGAAGGATTTAGTGCAAGTCACTGAGGGACAGAGAAGCAGAGGGAAAAAAAAGAAAAAAAGAGACAGAAGGACAAGAGGCTAGAGAGCTAACGAGGGATAAAAGACAGGAAATACTCGCCACCGTAGTGGGAAAGATCAGTGCACATACTACAAGGAAAATGGACACTGGGCAAGTAGAGAGCCCCACACCCCAGGGTGTTGGGCGTGATCCTGAAGGGAAACTGAGGCCCAGCATTACCTGACCTTGTGTGTAAACTAGTACACGAAGGATATAGATGCACTGAGAATGGAGAGAGGCCTAACTTGAGGGAAAAAGTATGTCGCAGGAGGACTGTGAATGTGTGACTGTGGAGAAGGCGTAGTGAAAGGATAAAATGTTTGGAAGAGAGTCTTAGAGAATGGAGCCTAGTAAAGTGGGGACAAGTGATGAGCAGTTTAGAGACACGTGAAGAAAGAGTTAAAGAAACCTGGAACAGCTGTGGCTGTGGCTGGGAGGAGGCTCTTTAACATGTGCTGTTATTGAGACAGTGGGGATGCCTTGGTCAAATACACCTGGAATTTAGCATTAGAAAAATAAGAAATTTTTATCTTGTCCTGTATTTCAGAGATGGGGATTTTCTTATTTGGAGATTTTAAAGAACAGAGGACCAAAATATCACCCAGATAGATTTTTTTGTATTTATGATTAAAGGTTTTGTTTCTGTGTTTTGGGGAAAGATGATTGAAGTATTTACATCTTCCAGAAAACTAGATTCCAGAGAATCAAACAAAAATATATCTTAATGATACTAAAAGTTTGTCTTGAGATTCATATGTTGCAGAAAGTGCTGCTAACCTTGGCTGCTTGAACTCCTGGTGTCCTGAACTTCAGCCTGATCCAGTGAAGATACAGACATCAGAAGACTAATAAATTCTGGTTTTTTTTCTTCCCCCTTATATTCTACACCCCTCCCTGTTCAGCTCAAAGAAGCTATGATGAGCCGTCGACCCAGTTCCCTGGACTTTGGGGCTACAGAGGGTTGTTGATAGGTTGTGTTTCTAGAAAATGTAATATGGTCATATTTGAAATAGGGAAAAATAGCCAGATTTAATTGTATGGCTATAATCTCATTAAATAGAAAACCTTATAATTGTTGCTAAGATAAAATCATATGTTCCTATTTAGTGCAGAATTTATTTTGATACAAAATCAATGTTATCTTTGATATAAGGACCTTCTGATAATATTTACCTTGTACTAAAAATGAGTTAATTGGTGTATAGACAATTTAAACTGAAATCATCGTGTGGCTAGAATTTGGTCAGGTATTTAAATATTTCTTCAGATACACAGCTTATTCTCAGAAAGTTTACTTTGATGTTTATATTATTAAGTTCTGAATTTTGTATCTTATATTTGTAATAATAATTGGTAAAAGTTAGGGCTTGGGTTATAAACCATTTACATCTTAAATTGGTATGCAAGGAATAAGTAAGAACTTTTAAATTGAGAATTTGTTGTTGCAATAGTGTTCTTATTGACTGAAAGGTGTAACTAATACAGTTCTGTTGTGCATACTTCAAGACAAAAGATGAAGTTTTCTGTATCAACTTAAAAAATTCTGGTTTCAGTAAGAGTTGTCTGTAGGCTTATAAGTAATTTTTCTATTTCCCCTAGTAGACAGGGCTTAGACCCAGTCCTTCTGTTACTGTTATTATAGACAGATCTGAGATGTTTAGACCTGTGAGTTTAGGGCCAAATTAGCAAATTCATGGCTCTGAGTTTATTGTTAGGGTAACTTCAAGATTTCAATTAAAAATAGCTGAGAGTAGTTAACAGACAATAGTCCAGATTACTATATATAGATAGTTGGTTTTCAAAAACATCAGAAATCCACAGAATATGGCATTTGATATTATTTATTCATCTGACTAGAGCCTCATCTGTGACTGACAGTACCTCTTTCTCAGACTCAAAGAAGAGCTTCAGCATCATCGGAGCTTCCCCAGCTGTGGTGAGACAGCCACCAGGCAAAAGTTGCCTCTTCATCTGCAGACAATACTGTCTAAAAAGGACACACGGGCCTAGGACAAGCTTATATCTGCCGAGACAGTGTAGGCTAGTTCTTAGCTACTTCTTAATGTTCCTGTTGTCAGACATTCATGGGCCAGAAGACCGAAGACTGATGCTCCAACGTTTTGAAGTAAGGACTGTCCAGGTGTTCAGCAGTCTCTATTAATTAGTAATATTTTTGGAAGCTGTGTTAAGCTTCCCACATATTCTCTATTATTCAGTCATTCCTGGATTTTAGGTGGTGTTGAAAGACTACTAAAGTTAGAAGATACGCAGGATAAGTCATTAAGAAAACTAGTGTAGGTAGATGAAAAAGTGTTTTTATGAATAGAAAAAGAAATAAGAAAGTTGCAAAAAGACATAAAAGAAATAAGACAGGAAAGAAGAGAAGCTAGGAAGCTTGAGAGCTAGTAAGGTAGTGACTGACAATAAAAGAGAGTTAGGAGTTCCCCTGAGAGTTATGTTGGGAGACTGCAGGGGCAGCTACAGGAACATTTGCTATGGCATTGCAGCATAAGGCTTATGGAGAGTTAAGAGCTGCCATTGATTTAAATATAGAAGAATGTTGCTTTTATGTAAACCATTCAGGAATCATTAGAGATTCCATGAGAGAGACTAGATCAAAGACAGAGGGACAGAAGAGCACAACAAAATTGGTTAGAGTCTTGGTTTTCTAAATCACTATGGATGACTACTTTGTTTTCCGCACTAGCTGGACCATTGCTTATTATATGCCTAGCCTTGGTTTTTAGTCCCTGCTTAATAATAAAAAATTGCTTTTGTTAAAAATAGAATAAATGTGGTATAGCTTATGGTTCTTCAGAGACAATATCAGCCTATAGTTAAAATAAAAGAAGAAGAGTGTGAGTCCTATTCTCATGTTAAAGTTTCAGATCTCTGAAATTCTAAGATTAGAATTTGAGACCAACAAATAGCTCTAAGATTAGAGCTATGTAAAAGAAAAAAGGGGGGAATGAAAGGAGAAATTAAGTTTGAAGCTTAAAAATGATTACAGGCTGGAGAAAAACTCAATGGGCCAAGCCTGTACCAAGTCTGTGAATGTCCAAACAAGCCTGAATAAAAGCAAGCAAGCTGTTAGACATCCCAAGGACATGTCCGGGGCCCAGACATACAAGGACACGCCTGGGAAATGGGCCATCTGGTCCTCTTAGAGATACTTTAAGGTCAGCCAGAAACTCCCGAGTAGCACCCCCCTCTTAGGAATTTTCCACTCTGGTCTGCATGTACACTAACTAGTTAATATTTGTAGTGACCAATCATGTATAGGCTATGCTAATTCCTTTGTTCCCCTAGACCTCCTTCCTATAAAAACCTCTAACCCCTGAGCCTCAGGGTCGATCCCTCTGTCTCCTGCGTGAGATATGGGTCCTGGAGCTCCGAAATTAAAACTACCTCATGTGTTTACATCAAGTTGGCCTCTCATGTTTCACTGGGTACGCGTTCTCCAGGGACTTGAGTGAGGGTCTCCCTACGGGGGTCTTTCACAGATAATTTATAATATGAAGGTTAAGAAGAGTCACCAGAGGAAAGTATGCAATCACAAAGCTGAATGAGGTAAAATATGATTCTCCATAAAGGCATATGAACAACAGCTGAAGTAAACACTCTCCTGTCTGCAACAGGTAGTGAGGGCACCAAAACACAGCCAATGAACAATTCTACAACTTTATGGAAACTGTGGTCACTGACTTTTTTTATTGTTTGTATGTATGAAGATTTCTCACAAGCATTAAGAGTAATTCCTTTTGTACAACACCACTTTTAGACTGTTCCAGTAAACAGTGAATCTAGGCCAGAACAATAAATGCAAAATTAGAATTAAATCCAGGTGCTTCATATGCTGTCTCCTGTTTTAAGTTATTTCTCCTCTAAAGAAATATTAGAGAGTATGCATTGTGTTGTGGGCATGGTTTTCTAGGAAGTATGACACCTTGCCTTTGTCCCTTTCTGATGAATCACCAATATGGTTAAAGTCTTGATTTGCCCTTGCTTCTGACACAGATAGAATGTCAGTACTACAGTCAGAGCAAGATTTATAGCAGCATTGACATGAAAGGACTCCAGATCCTTCCAGAGGATCAATTTGGAAAAATCTAGACATGAGGGATACTATACTTGTGTATGGCCTGTGTGTTGAAATTCACATTCAAAATGATGCTGAGAAGCTAACAAGAGCATTAAGCTCTTGGGATTCATGAAACATCCATCACATATAAAGGGCTTCCAAATGTCATAATTAAAATATTATCAAGTTGACACATTTTACTTAATAAATTTATTTTGGAGTGTGCCACTCCATATTTGTCTTTTCACTGACTGAGTACTGCTATGGTTTCCACCTTATAAAAAGTGAAAAGACCAGATGAGCTTGGCATATGCGTGTAGTTTCACACCCATTTGATTGAAACAGTAGGGATTGAGGGTTCCTTACCTGCCTGGACTCAATAGCAGTACTCTGTTGCATAAAAGAAAATGAAGCCAAACGTGTGGGATGAGTTTGTGCTGGTTATTATCTACTGTATTAAAACCATGAAAATAAATATTGAAGAAAAGTAAAAATAGTCCAGTTTCAGTTTCCTCCAAGCACTCAAAATATCCCCACAGATTCTTTTCATGATACATGAGAAAATTTTGAATAACAATGTTCCCTGATCTCCAAACGACCTTGTTAGTGTCACATGTCTGAAGGTCATTATATGCATAAGAACTTCACCTTTCTGTTATCTTTTAAAAGATCACCCTTGCAAACATATTTGATGATCTCATAATTTTAAATTTTATCCAAATGCTTCTGATCATTTCATTACTACTATTTATTTGGCAATAATTTAGTTAGTGAGAAGTAAAAAAAAATGCAATAAGAGAACTAGCAGGTGATTCAGTCTGGAAATATCCAATAGTCTGAATATGATCTCTCATTCAGTGGGGGAATTGCTGGTGACAGCAAGATGTGATCTGCATAATTCACGTGGATTCAGAGATACGGTGACATTTACAATTTTCATTACAAAAAGAATCTACATAATTTTGAATAAGCACAATTTGTTTGTTTGTAAGGTGTGCACTTTTATTAAAATGGTGTCAAGTCGATGTACAGAACATTCCTGGTGGCCTCAAAACCTCAACCCACTCCCGTACATCAAGTTGGGGGACAAAAAAAGGTGGCCACAATGGCTGACAATTCAGAAGTTGAAAACAAAAGTGTGGAAGTATTAAGGCAGAAGATTTTTAAAAATTACAGTACATAATTTTCATTCAATAAATGCTGTCACCTTCCCCAGTATGGACTCAGGGCACGGACTTGGACATTCTCCTCTTAGCAGTGGGGGTGGCTTTAGGGAGGATGAGGGACTTCCTGTAACCATATACTTAATGGATACTTGGAGTGAATACTAAAAACAAACAAACAAACAAACAAACAAACAAAAAAAGCAATGTACAGTTAAAGTCCTCAGCCACATTGTAGAACTTTGGGGGATGTTTGCTCCAACCTACTGCTCTTGTCTTTACTGTAGCAGTTTTTAAATCCTGAGTCAAAAGATACAAAATAAAACAGAATACTTTTTAAAGTTGCCCAGTTTCTTATAGCTTATGAGAAATCTTTACAAAAACACAAAAGAAGAGTCTTATGACTGTAGTTTTCTTAAAGACTTTGAATTGTTCTTTGAATGTCTTTTTGTTTTAATTTTAAGACTTGTTTCTGTTTGTAACTGTTTTGCTCTGATGTATATCTTCATACCATATTGAGCCTGATACCTGAGCAGGTCAGCCCAGGGAATTTGATCACCTGAAACTGGAGTTATGGATGCCTATTAGTGATTACCTGGGTGTTGGGAACCAATGAAAATTTTCTTTTGCTCATAGGATTTTCTGTAATGATTACAGATTTGTATTTATATTTAGGACTAAATAATGAAAACGTTGAGATTTCAGAGTTAGATCTGCGAACTCAGCTAGTCCTTCCTTAGATTTCTCTGTTACGTACCTTGGAGTGCTCTTGGAGCTTCCTCAGGGCCAGGACAGAACCACAAATGATTTTTTTCTCAGTTATTTTCATCAGAAACAATATATCCAGAGTTTTGTTTTGATTCTCTTTTTGGGAAAATTATGTTTCTCAAGAGGAAAACACAGAAGTTTCTGTTACTTTTTTTGTCAGACAGCATTCTTTTATAATGAGATGTTATCTGTGCCTTAAGGCTATAATAAAATTAATTATGAATTTAATACATAAAATACTGTTTAGTTATTTTGTTTTCATATGTATTTACATTTAAGACTGAATAATGAAAACATTGAGATTTCAGAGTTAAATCTCCAAACTCAGCTAGTCCTTCCTTAGATTTCCCTGTTATGTACTTTGGAGTGCTCTTGGATCTTCCTCATGGCCAGGACAGAACCACAGTTGGTAATCTTCGTTGTTCAGAGAGCCAAGAAGAACCAACTGTCACAAATAATCTGACAGGAGAGTTTTAAAGAATCTAGTGATTTTGTTTACTTACAATTTCCAGCTGTCTAGGAAGGAAATTATTAGGATCAGTATTAACTGGCCTGTCTTCTGACTATAGGTTTGAGTCATCAGGACCGATTTTCCAAAAAATCCTTGTGTACTTGCCTTTCCTCTCTGAGGGAACCTAGGTCTGTTAATCGACAGTAGAATGACAAATTTCATTCACCCATTAATACTAACAAAGAGCAATATTATTACAAAATGATTCATATAAGTCTCTCCAGTCTGTCAGTGGAATATTGAACATTGACCTGACATGAGCACACAACCTCGTATCCATAGTCATATACTCACAAAGATTATGATGACTTGATAAAGAACATTTGAAAGATATAGTTACTTTGGGAACTCTGAAAAAAATAGACAAGAAACAGACAGGCTTTGAGGGTGCCTAGGAGTACACACAACTATTAGCTTTCCTTGAGAGATAGCCAGTCTATGGAGAGGATGAAGGAGTGTCTAACCTGGAAAGTAGGCCAGATACTGGAAAGAAGTTCCACAATATAATTATTGCATGGGGAGTTATGGATCCATTTGGAACGATCATATAAATATAATATTCTGTTGAAATAGCAACCTCCAGGAGTGACTAAAATGATAATATGCTCTACTTGGAGTTATCGTTAATTGTACTTTCTTGTTGACTCATTATTAAAACCAAGGAATTGTCTCATAGAGTTCTTAGATATTACACTAGGGGACAAAAATCCATTTAAGCAGACACTCAAACCTCCACCCATCCAAACATACAAGGAGAGGAAAGAGTGAGACTGACAGAAAAAGAAAGAGTGATAGAGACAGGGAAACAGACTGCCACTCAGGGAGTCATCATACAAACTCATAGGAAGTTATAGAGAAGGAAATCCACACATACAGAGAAACACACACACACACACACACACACACACACACACACACACAGAATGAGATATACATAGATAGATAGATAGATAGATAGATAGATAGATAGATAGATAGATAGATTAATAGATTAATAGAATTACACAGAGATACACATTTAAAAGCAGAAAAACCAAATATACAGGTATATATTCAGAGATAAAGAATATAGCAAGAAATACACGAATACATTTATTAAAGATTAAAAACAAACAAGAAAAACACACCAGAACATGCACAGTTAAACCTCCACATACAGAGAATGAAAACAAGAAGGAATGGGAGAAGAGAGGAATCATATAGCATAAAGAAAGCACAATAATTTATTTTATGAAGAGAAACAAAGAAAGGGAGAAAGAAAGAAAAGAAAGAAGGAAGGGGGAAGGAAGAAAGGAAGGAAGGGAGGAAGAAAGGAAGGAGGAGGATCTTGTTGCTTCTAAGATTGGCATCCTTTAATCAGGTTTGTGCATACAACCAATTAATCTCATTTTAGTACATGCACCTTTATTGTCCAATGATAGTAAAAATATAGCCTAAAACCACTGGGCTATGAGGTTCATTTCTATGGAAACCTAGACAAAAAATTCAAGAAAAAAGTCCCTCTCAAGACTATTACTACATCCTGAGTGCCTTTAGATTCAAAGGAGAAGATTATAAAATATGATTTATAAATTTATCATGATTAAGATTCATCTCTATTATTTATATGTACACATGTGGATCTCAAAAACAAAATTAAATTTTAAGTCAAAGTAGCTTGAAAATAACTTACAGTCATTCTTATCATTGGTAGTAACTTTTCAGTTGTATCATTCACAATATTGATGTTTGTTGCTGTTACACATAAAGGTTATGAAAAGTACAGAGAAGAGTGGTATAATTTTGAAGCTCATGATTACAAAATTATTTATTGTCTAATCATTACTTATAATCTACAGTCTGTAATGGTAACTAACTCAAATATAGAATAAACATCTTGTTTTTTTTTTCCCTTGAGATAACTCCGAAAGACTGTCAGTCTAACATATTTATCACAAAATTACCTATGTTGGTACTTGCTATTCAAACATAACTGTAACAGGTTGTGTATGATAAAGGTACAGGAGCTCCGAATCCTGAGTTTTCTTTCATTGTGGCAGCAGACAGGCAAGGCGGGTGGTTAAAATAGAACACAACCCTTTGCTTCCTCCCTATCTAGACTTCCATCATTTACACAGTTACTTTCATGTACATCATGTGCAGAGTTTTAGGTAAATAAGGACTAATAACAACTGCAATTTAAAAAGAAAACAAAAGACGAAAACAAACAAAAATAGAAAATTAAAAAAACAAAGAAAGGATGAATGAGTACTCTCTCCATATCATGCTTTGCATATAGTTAGATGGTATACAGATATACAGTACTGAAACCTGTAATGGTGATAGAACTAGGAACCCAAAATGAATATTTTAGAATTACTCCATCATCTAATACTCCCAAGAACAAGTGAGGTACTTGCATTATTAACTCTCTACTGTGTCTCACATTTAGAATCTGCTCCAGAAACCTAAGGAGACAGTAAGAAGAAAATAGAATGAAATCAAATGATTGGAATCTGAGAAGACACCACTGATACACTGGAATTCTAATACATCACCAAAGTGTATGGCAGTGAGTAGATAGGCATATCTTTATGAAGATGGTTTCTATAGTATCAGCTCTCTGCAATAAGCGTTGTAAGTGTCTAGGAAACAATCCCCTAAATAAGAAACACAGCACAAGTGACATCTCACTATCCATAAACTATCTTGAACCAAGACTGATGAAACCACTTCATAAGCCATCTCTTTCACAGAGTTTTTATTTGTCTTCCAACAGCTGGGCATAACCTATTACTCTGAAAATAATTGTGTGTGGTGTGTCTGTGTGTGTGTGTGTGTGTGTGTGTGTGTCTGTATCTGTGTGTGTCTATGTCTGTGTGTGTGTGTTTCTGTGTGTGTGTGTGTGTGTGTGTGTGTGTGTGTGTGTGTGTGTTTTGCTGAAGATTCATCCAAGACTGCATCATCACATGCCAGGTTAGCTTAATTTTATGAACAAGAACATCTACAATAACTGATTTTACATCTTCCTATCTATAGTCAAACAATTATGCAAAATAATATTGAATGTGTAAGAACATCTCTGTTCTTGTGGTTGTAATATAAAAAGGAAGGCATCAATGTGTACATTTGCTCAGAATGTAGAGTTAATCACCTCTGGATGAAAATATAGCTCATGGCTCAGAAATTATATATTCTAGAACTACACATTTAACACCACATACATCAACACACACATGCATGAAATTACACAAACACATACACACATACACACAGACTGAGCATAATCAATTTAAAGGAAAGTAAAAGTTCTGATATTTTGTTGAATATCTGAAAACATCTGTATAATTTAAAAATAATAAAATATTATATAGAAAACCACATGTGACATGTACAAATAATTCACATAGGAATTATTTTAAAGATTTTTTAATTTTTTTTATTTATATGAGTACACTGTCACTCTCTTAAGACACCCAGAAGAAGGTATTAGATCCCATTACAGATGGTTGTGAGCCATCATGTGGTTGCTGGGAAATGAACTCAGGACCTCTGGTAGAGCAGTCAATGCTCTTAACCACTGAACCATCTCACTAGCCCAGAATTGTAATTGGTATTATTGTAAACTATTTTGTTCTCAGAGCATTTTGAACATACTAAGATCTAACTAATGGTTGCAAACGTGTGCATTTCTTCCTGATGGTGATGCTGTGTATAAAACTGATAAATTTAAGAGAGAGAGTCTTTCTACACAGAATAGTTCTAAAAATACTGTTTTTAAAGCATGGAAATGAAAAGATAACTGGTTTTTTTTGTACATGTTAAAATATTTCTTGATTCATAGTGAACCAGGGATATGTAAGTAAATCTCAGGAGAGAAGATCGACCTTATAATAGGTCGCATGATCCTACTATGAAGAAAAATAGGTTTTAATAATTGTTCAATGATACATAAAAACATGTTTAATGTAGAAAATGAACTATCTCCTCAGATAAAAATGAAAAACCCTGTAAATATTGAAATTACATATTAATAAATTAAATGTGAATCAGAGAGGTATTACTATCACTAACAAGGTATGAATTTCAAAACAGATAATTAAATCTACATATCAAATTGCTGTCCTTCAGCCATGGCATAGTAATTGACTCCTGAGGACAGTGTAGTTAATTGTTATCTATGTAATATTAAATAATAAAGTCAATATTTTATATATTTGCTTTTGAACTCAAGAGTAGGAAGAAGGCATGTACCACTTATAGAGAGGATTGGAGATATCTGAGGATTTATACAGGTGAGTTTGCAGTGGATTTCTATATTTAAATGAAATTATCAAATAAGGATGATTCTAAAATCATCTGCATCTATATATTTTACAATATAAACAGAGTGTAAGGGAT
>JADRCD010121752.1:0-11242 GCA_019843815.1 Montemys delectorum
CAAGTGTTCACAAATGCTTACATCCATACACCTATACCTACATATGTTCATATAGACAAGAAGTTATACAAATTTAGATGGATGGATGGGTGTGTGTGTGTGTGGGTAGATGGATGAATGGATGCGGCAGAAGTATCCAAGCCAAACCATCACACCAACAATTTTATTTCTTTTCTCTGGTCTTTTATACTTTCTTAGACAACAAGTTCTTTAGAAAATTACCTTAGAGATAAAATGTTACATAGACTGGGAGTTGCAGAAGGATATTGATATTAAATTCAAAGCATTGTTTCCTTTTAATATAATCATTAAAATTTCAAAACAATATTTTTACATGGCCTTGCTTTATCAAAATGCACACCTATGACTTTATCCTTGGACCTAAATGTTTATTCTTTGAACACAAAATTGTCCCAAGTCTATTTCTCTTTTTAGTGTGATTGTAAAACTTCATTGTATTTCTCACGATGCAGTGTTTACTTACTATTAAGAGGAGTGGACACTTTCTTTTCTTGATCCTAACTTTATTACATCTTTCTAGCAACTAAGAATATGTCTAAAAACTTTACTCCTAAAATTGTTTGAATCAAATCAGGATTTCTATAGAATCATTATCATTTGTCTATATAGCATCACTACAATATAGTACATCTTCTTAAGGTCTGAAGAAATCAAAAGGGGTGTCAGTACCTAGTGATTGTTATATATTTAATAATAACAGGAAATGCATATTAATAGCAGCAATCTTTCCCCTGATTTAAACTTCTCAGCCTTGTCTAGAGAATCAAATCCACTATAGCATTTAGTCCATGGCTGAACCATCTCAGGAAGATCACCTTTTAGGTTTTAGCGTCTCCTAGATGGCTCTTGGTAGATACAGAGATGAACTATTCTTCATCTCTGAGGGCCTTCATATTGGGGCTTTTTAGGACACACACACAGTGTACTCGAATAGAGGAGCCTCTCATGGCAAGTCATGGCTAGTGTTCTCCACAAGTTTGTTTCTCTTATAAGTTTTCTTGATTGTGAATTTAAAGAAATTGATATTCATGACTCCTATCTCATGTTTCTTTGTATTGTATTATAATCAATTATTTTACTACAATTTGCACAAGCTTGAAGATAATAAATGACCATTTGAAACAAAGACTATTGAAATAAAGAATGAAGTAAGATAGTTTTTGACATTAAAGTAAAATTTAAATATCCTTTATAAGGTTATTTTGAATTAATACATCATGTCTGCATTTATAAACTAAGCAAACTCCATTAGTCCCATGGTGGTGGGATGGGTGGCAGAGTATGCCTGCTTGGAGCTTTAGGGAATTGTTTATTTCCACTCTTTCCACAAAATGTCCTTGAGCCAACTGTGTTTCTGTAAAAAGTGATGTGGACTACTAAAGCACAAGCTCTCCATCTGTAGTTCTCCATCCTAGACCTGTATCTTTGGGCATTGTTTTCTCTTAGCTCTCCTGTATCTAAGTAACTATTTGAGCTAAAGCATCCATAATACCACTGTGTACAACTGGCATCCACAGATAATTCTCATCTTTCTTTTTCAGATAGTGCCTTTTACTGAAAAAAAAAAAAAAACCTCTCTACAGTATCTATTCTTACAGAGCAGTAACAGATAAACATTTAAACATTTAAATTTTGCCAGGTTTGCTCATGCCTGCAAACCCAGCATTTGAGATGATGAAGCAGGTAGATAGCTTTGAATTCTAGGCTAGCTGAGGCTACATAGCCATTCAGGCTAGCCTACATGGCAGAGTGAGAGATTATCTCAAAAACCAAAACAAAACTCATGAGAATTGAATGGATTACTCTTTGTAACTTCCTGGGAGTTATTTTTTACCACCCACATTCCTGATTTTGACCCTGTGCTGTGCTCCCTGCCTGCAGAAAGTGCCTCCCATGATTCCTAGAGCCTCCCAGCTCCTGTGGTTTGTCACTCATGCATAAAAGTGAGACTTTGTGGCCACTACATCAGTGAGAGTCAGGCTGTGTCAAAGCTGTGTGTGCTTGTTCCAAGCAGGTTGATTGTCCCCTGGGAGTTACTAAAGAAATGACAGCTGGTGCTGAGAAAGCAATGTTTTCTGATTTGAGAAGTCTCCAACTCAAGAAAACCATGGAAATAAAGGTACTGAGTTTGCTTTACATAGAGAGATGTCTAAAGAACTGCTGTGTTTTATTTTTTGCTGTACTTGCATTGAGTTTACAGTGTAAGTAAGCACAGACAAGACCTGATTAAATCAATAAAGACTATAAAAAACATTCACTTCTTTTCTCTGTCTTAGGTATAAAATTTAAGTAACTTATGTTTGTTTTTTTTGTCTTTTTTAATTTTGAAGGGGTACAGTTACTGAACTCAACCACCTGAGTAACTTTTATGTCCAGTTGTATTCTTCAGAAGTTTTTAGAATACATGAACCAATTTTCTACAAGCTTGAAAGAGACATATACAAATATGGTACCTGAAGATGGTTATGGGGGAAGTTTGTTTTGCCAAATACATGGTTGATCAGGTAGAATTGTTTAACAAAATGTTGCAACTTACCTCTCTGGGACCAGCTCATAACGATGTAGCTATTAAACTTCATAGGCTGTCTTGGGGCAAACTCATATCACCATAGGCATATTCCCTCCTGCACTGGCCCACCAGGCTCTGCTGCTCAGTCTTTAGTGGCTATGCACACACTGCTTACTAGCCTTCAGTATTGAACTTGTGTATGTAGCTGAGACAGTGTACAACTGTCATCAGGATAGAGTAACTTCAGAGTGCTAGTACATCTGAAGATGTCCTAACTGGCCCATTTCAGGGATTTCTCATCAAAATGATGGTGACTTTTTGGGTGCCTCTGGAGGAAAGAGGAATCTTTGTTGCCTGGCCTCTAGATTGGCTGATGGCTTCTTCAACCAGGATTGTGAAGTTGTGTGTAAAGTAGAGTGCTGCCTATTTCCCTCGCAGATCTGGAACAGATCTCTCCAAGGTGTTGATGTGCAGAAGAAGGCACATGTCTTGTACACTGACTATGGCAATGAAGAGATACTTCCAGTAGACAGAATTCAGCAGCTAAGCAGAGGCATTGATTTGTGTCCTCCTTCTGTGAGTCCCTTCTTTGTGAAGTCCTGTCAGCATCCCTGCTGTCCTGTCACTGTCAGTGTGGATTAATACCCTGTATCTGGCTCTTCTGTTGTCTTTCTCTAATTTAATAGCATCTCTTGTGAGTAAGTAGCTTTTTCAGGCACATCTTATTGGCTCTATAAATCAGGAATTTCTGTATTTATATAAGATTGGAAAGAAGCCAAATTGATGGAAAGGTGAAATTTGTATCTAATATCTATTTCTGAAGCTTCAGTTACCAGCAGTTAACATTGCCAGCAGAAGCCTCAGAGGTAAATATAAGCACACTTGAGATGCTGTACCTGGTTAGTGCTGATAGCTTTTGATGATTGTTTTCAGTATGAAATACATTCTTTTAAAAACATTCTTTAAATGTTTAACTAAAATTTTTAGTTTTCATCTTGTTAGTAACTTGTACAAAATCTTTCAGGCCTAAAGTGCTATGTCAGGTATGTCATCCCTGCTGGGGGTGAGTGGAATGAAGACTATGTCACAGCTGTCAAGGCCCTAAATGGGAGGAGGTGTTCACCTGTGCTGTTGGCGAGCTATGGAATGCAGATAAGATGTGAGTCTTCTTCCTCATGTTACTTATTTCCTATCTGTTTCTCAGAGGAGCAACAGAACCATTGAGTAAAACAAAGTGCTCTGTGTAGTCATTCCCATTGTGCAGAAATGGGGCCTTGAATTAACTGTTCATCCACACATGGAGTCGGATGGTTTAGCAAGCCAGAAGAGTGCCAAAAAGTGGTAATTATGTTATTATCCTTTTACTGTCCTTGTAATGGCTGTTGTGAGTTCTGCAGCTTTATGAAAGGAAATTAAGAAGTCTCTCTGCTCTGTTGACCCCATGTATTTCCTGCAGCAGCCCTCATGGCTGTACATACTGTTAGCATTAGTGTTCAGTTGAGCAATAGACAGAGTTCGGGATCCTGCCTTCCCTTTGTTGTTTACTAGCTGTTGGAAAATAACTCCTCATACTGTATTACTCACTGCCCCAGTTTCCAAGTCGCTATGCCTTTTCTCTCATAGAAGGGCTATCATGGATGACTTGGTAGAATAGGAGTTTGTCTCTTGAAATTTAGTATGAAATCTATTTTAGTTTCTTGGAAATGTGTAGTTCATGTTGCAACTTCACCTTTGCAATGCGAGTTTATGTCAGCGATGGCTGCTCTCCTTTAGGCATGTAATCCTGTGTCTTTAATGGAATTCTTTGGATAAAGTGGTTATTTTAAATGTGATTTAGACATGATACTTGATTATCTATTATTTGAAATTTTGAAGATGGATCTTTTAGTGAACTTTTGGGTCAGGATACTAGGAATTTTGTTTAAATTAAAAAAAAAAAACCTATGCTTTTCTGGGTGTTATTTTGGCCATAGTAATTGACCTGCTGAAGTAAATCCTGTGCAAGGAGTTATAGTGCCTGAAACACATGGTTGACTTATTTCTTACTAAAATAATAAGCTAGTAGTCATGCTTAGGACAGTAAATGCTGATGGTACAGAGTAAGGAAATATAATGAAGTAAACCTGGGCCCATGACAGAGTTAAATTTGTGACAAGAAAGCTAGGAAGAGCAGCAGAAAGGTAAGGGCTTCTGGGTAAGGGAGTCACTCTTTAGTAAAACAGATGCATTCTGTCTCTCCACCACAAGAAGCAGGGGGACCCAGAGAGTTCTTTATACTCTGCTAAGGTTTTCTGGAGCTATAAAGGTTGTATGGAAGGGAATTTTGTGGACCTACAAAGGGTAGTGTAGAGAAAACTCCCATGCAAATGTGCCTAAAGAGATGTGGAAATGGCTGGGCAGTGGTGGCACATGTCTTTAATCTCAACACTTGGGATGCAGAGGCAGGCAGATTTTTTGAGTTCAAGGCCAGCCTAGTCTACAAAGTTGAGTTCCACGACAGCCAGGGCTATACACAGAAATTCTATCTCGAAGAAACCAAAAAAAAAAAAAAAAAACAAGATGTGGGAAGGAGTAGACTTGCATCAACAGTGAGGAGCTAAGAAATAAAGAATACATTTGCACAAGGCATTAATTTAAATGGACATGGGTGGGTCTGAAAAACTGAAACTAAGTTATGACCATAAGGAATGATACAGGAGAGAAGAGTAATGTGGAATGTGAACAAGGCAAGTCTCAGGTGTCTCCAAGCTTAGTGACACTCTATTAAAGATAGAGAAGAATAGAAGATTGGTAACTGTCCTACACAGTCTGGCTGCAAGCCTAGCAGACCTGAACCTACTGTGCTGTCCCTAGACCTGGCTGAGACAACTTTATACCCTGACTATGGCAGTATGAATTATCATGGCCCCCAGAGGCACATCTATGTGAGTGCTTAGACATCAGGGAGTGGTTCTATTCGAAAAGATTAGGAGGATAAGTAGGTGTGGCTTTGTTGGATGAAGTTTCTGACTGGAGGTTGGCTTGGAGAATTGAAAAGCCTATGTCAGGACGAGACAGTCTCTTTCTGCCTATAGATCAGGATTTAACTCTCTGCTTCCCCAGCATCTAGGGTGCCATCATGCCCCTGCCCATGATGAAAATGGGTTAACCTTCTGAATCTATAAGCAACTACCACAATTAAATCCTTTGTAAGAGTTGCTTTGGTCATGGTGTACTCTTCACAGCAGTAGGAACCCTAATGGAGACACTGTCAGTGATATCAGGCCCTGCTATGGCGGGTACCTCTGTCCTTTCTGTAGAAGGATTCCAGTGCCCATTGCAATACAGGATGTGAGGCTTGTAAGACCACAGTTACTTATTCAGCTCCTTCCCTGTTGTTTCTATGTCAGATTCTATTCAGTAGGTTTTCAGCCTATCAGTCTAGAGTGACACCACATAGGTCTGTGGTGAGATTAATTCTGTAACTCTGTTATCTGCTGGTTTATGTATCTGAGTTAAAACAGTGAAACTGACTTTGCTCTTTATCTGAGTATCTCCTTCCTGGTTCCCTTGAGGGAACTGTTTGTCTTTTGGAATACTGACCATTGATGGCTCAATGGCTTGCCTCCTACTGAAACTCCCAATCTTGAGGTCATTCATTTTGCTTTCAGTACTTGGAGCTATCTTGTATTCTGAGTTTTTTTGTGTGTGTGTGATGTTCAAAGGCCCTGCTCCCTCAGACTCTGTCAGGTCTGATCCATATGGTACTTATATTTCCTCTTCCTCATTTGAACTAACAAATACATTTTAAATGTAATTTTAATTAAATTGAGCATATTATTATAGCAAATGACTTTCTGTAGGGTTCCATTTCACTGTAAAATACATGCTACTCTGTGTCTCTTCAATAGGACCAATCTAAGTTGTATTTTTGTGAGCTCCTTAGATGCTGAATATGTTATAAGAGACCACTGTAGTTAGATCTGATTGTGTAATTAGATTTGATTTTGTTTAGCTATGGTTTTCCTTCTTTGCTGGTGCACAACTTTCTGAAGGTCTGGCATCTGAGTATCTGCTTCTATAATGGTCTTTCACCTACTCAGTCTTTGTGTCTTCAAACAATTCAAGTTCCCTGGTTTCCTCATTACTTTGGTACTGGTTTGTTTCTCTCCAAGTTGCCAAGGTCTTTCTGTTTTCTGACAAATTGCATCACATGATGTTGAAAGAGTAAAAGCTGAGAACAAGATTATGAGAGACATAAATGACCTGATGCACACAGTACTGACTTTGAATGTGGGTGACAAGTTCTCTGGCATGGTTGCTCACATCCAGACACCAGAGGACTTATTTTATCAGCAGCTGCAGAGTGACCATGAGTCAGTTTTCTTAGTTTGTTATGTCACCATGAAGTATTCCATGAGACTCATCATGTCACCTGAAGTCAACAAACCACATTTCTGTGTCTAAGAAGTGCTTTGTGTCCTCAGATAAGCCTACTGAAGCTTCAAGAATACCTCAGTGAATACTGTGGGCCCATGACTTCACACTCTGACTTTTATCCAACCATTAGAGATGTGGGTTGTGCTCAGTTATCAGGTGAAGATAGGTTTACATATAATTAAGTAAAGCCCAAATCTTTGTTTCAGACTGAATAGCCCCACTTGGCCTTGAGTGTTACAGATTGTATCTGATAGTATACATTTCAGAGTTTTGACAGTGATGTTCTTTTAATTATTTGGGCTGCATGTGTATCCATTCCAAGATTTTCTTGAATGTATTGCCAGACAGTTCTGCAGAATAACCTCTATAGAATATGTTCCCCCAGTAAGGAGGTGCCATGAATGTGTGCCATATTGTATCTCTTGGACATCCTGTCTTCTGTTCTGTGGAAAGGGTTGAGCTCACTTGTGCACTCCCTCAGGAGAGAGTAAATCATGTCACATACTTACACTCCAGAGACACTGCTGAAGCACCTCACCCTGTGGAGTTTTCTAAATCTTACCCATTCTCTTCAGTAGTAGAAGCTGAAGTTATTTTTCTTTTTTTGGCAGTGGTGTTGGGGTTGGGTAGGAGCATATGGCTAGGTTATTCAGCTCTAATTTGTATACCGACACTAGCCTATGCCTTTGAATTATTGGCAATAATGATTTGTATTTAAGAAAAAAACCCACAAAACTTCACATTAATATGTAAAGCTGGTATTTCTTCCTGAATTGTTTATACCTTTATGACAAAGCATTTAATTGAGGTATAATTTAGACATTATAGGAGTTCTTCTTTTAGGTATAGAATTAATTATGGTTTGTTTTTGTCCATTTTTTTTAGTAAACTTAGGTGGTTTTATATGCTAACCAGCATCTGTCTGAGGTGATTCCATCTAACTCTGGAGATTGCATGTATGTTTTACAGGTCAGCCTGTTCCAGGTAATGGCTAATCTTTCTCTTTAGATTTGGCTTTCTGAAATTTTTCTATCAGTTGAATTAAGGTTGTTTTGTTTGTTTGTTTGTTTGTTTTACACTGTTGTCTAGAAGTATTTTTCGCTTGGCTATTTTTCATGTTTATAAAATCTTGCTGCTTAGATGGAGCATTTTGATTCCAGTGTTTGATATAGATTTGTTTTTGAGGAACATTACTGTTTTTTGAGGAAACTTTGAGAAAATGAAATTTAATCTGTAAACGTGTGTGTTTTAGGAATTATTTTAACATCCTTGTAACAATTGTTTGTTAGGAGTGAGGCCATCATTAGAAATTTGGACTTCATAAACTCTGTGTCAGGCAAAAGATTGCACAGGAAAGAATGATCACTGAGTGGTGGGCATGCTCGGGAGCAGGGCCCTGGTAGAACTTGTAGACAAGTCAGTGACTCCTCACATCAGCACTTGTAAAGCTTATATAGACTCAGACTTTGCCATCGAGGAAAAGGCTCTAGTGGCAGATAAAGGCAGCAAGTATGTACACAGCCAGTGGTAAGTAGAATGTCCAGCAAATGATACAGGCTGGGTCTAAGTGAGTGTGGGTCATGATTTCAGGGAAACTAGTGTTTGGGTTCCTTTTTTACATTTTTAATTGAACAGTCACATAAATACACCTGAAATTGTATAAAGAGAGATGTGTGTTGAAAGTTTGATTAGTCAGAAATGTGTGACATTCAAGTGATCAGGTTACTCGAAATCCTGAATTTTACGTTTACCTTCCTATAAGGATATCAGAATGCCAGTGAAAATTGAGTTGTCCCAGCTTTTTCCACAGCCCTGCCAGAGACAGCACTCCCCACCCAAACTATGCCTCCTTCTTGTGAAAAAAATTCAGTTATTTTCACAGTTCCCTTGGCCAGTCTACCTCTGTATGTTTTTTTTTCAGCCATAAAAAAGCTAGATGACTTTAGTAAATCCTTATCAGACTATTGTGCACAAAAGCTGCCCAATGGCTTGAAGACAGAGATAGGGTGGCCTTGAAGTCTTTTTTCAGGTAAGTTAGACTTGACATCAGTGACTTTGTCCCTAACGTTCAGACCATGTTCTGATGCATGCCTTCTTCCTGTATTTAAGCACATTTTCATAATCAAAATTAGAGGAACTGTTATGATGCCTTCTTCCTAAGGAGCCTTGAACTGATGATGTCTGGCCTTTCCACACCTTGGAGCATTTCTGATAGCATTGGGTTGTTCATAACATGGCAAACTTTATCTCTTTTCATTTTACCAAATAACAGCAAAGCCTCTGGCCCCTGAGTAGTAAGAATGTCAGGGCCACTTCTCACTCCATGTTGCTTTTGCATAGATTTTGAATGAACTTTTTATCAGATGTCAGGATGCAATATCCTAAGAAGTTTGGGAACATGTTCTAAAAAATGGATCTTGGGAATTCTCAGTCTAAGGGTTTTTGAAGTAAAACTAAAATTTGTAATCTATAGAAGAGGAAAAAAAATTACCAATTTTGCTATAGAAAGTGGGTTTTTTCCCTAAGAGGAAACATTTCATGTGAAGGAAAAAAGAAAAGTCAGACTCTCTATGCTGCTTCCAGGTTATGACAGTTGATACTGTGCTCTAGTCAAGGAAATCTTACAAGTGGAAATGTTAAAGTACACTTTGTGGATTACGGAAACATTGAAGAAGTTACCATAGACCAATTCCAGGTGACACCAGTACAGTTCTTACTAATTCCATTTCAGGGCATGCGGTGCTGGCTAACAGGAGTTTTCCATGCCTTGGTAAGTCAACATTGTATGTGTAATCTTCTACCATTACTAATGCACTTGTTTTAACCTTTCAACTGAGTTAGACAAACCCAATTTACATTACAAAATCTAGGAACTTACCTAGTATTTTGACTTTTTTCTAGCTTTGGGCATGAAGCTCACAGGCTGTAAAGAAGGGTTTTTACAGGACACTGAGAACATCAGATATTCATGAATTCTGGCATATACTTCTAGACACGTATTCTAAAGCAAACAGGAGATGGCACATGGTCCAGCTACAAGGAACTCATCTCAGGACTGTTACCAACATCCCCATCACTTGCAGAGCTTACAGCAGAGGAGGACTCATATGATCCATGTCAGGAAAGTGAGCGACTATCTTAAGAGAGACTCTAAGGGTTATCACTGGGACAGGACTGGGACTGAAGTTGTACTGTACATTTGCTGTCACCCTGATTCTGTTAAGATGTATATATACTTAGCTGGGCAGTGGTTGTGCACAACTTTAATCCCAGCACTTGGGAGGCAAGAGGTAGGCAGATTTCTGAGTTCTCTGCCAGCATGGTCTACAGAATGAGTTACAGGACAGCCAGGGCTACACAGAGAAACACTGTCACAAAAAAAACCCAAAACAATAAAAAACAAAAAAGTGTTACACTCACCCTTGTGATGAGAGGAAGGACAGTGAGTTATGGGATGTACAAGGCAGCATCACTGTGCAGAGAGGGGTGCCAGAGGCCAGCCCTGCTACACACTGCTGCTGCTGGGTGAGATAGCAAGTTATTTAAGCTGTGCCCTTCTCTGTTCCTATCTGGAGGAGAAGAGAAGTGAGAATCATGCCTAGAATGTGGCATGACAACTCCATTTTGAGCACACTGGCTATTGCCTTGTTTTGTTGAGACCCAGTCTCTGGTCAGGATATGGAATCTAGCGACCGTTCTTACCTTATCATCTCCTTGCTGGGGTTACAAGCATGTGTTACCATGCATATAAACATTTAACAGGGTGTGTACATGTACACAGGCATGTTTTCAATTTGCATTCATGAGAGTAGCCTGGCACAAAGCCATAGACTGTAGTGTCAGCTGCTCAGCACTCCTCAGGAGAACCACTTCAGCCTAGGAATCTAAGGCAACTTGGTCCATACAACAAGACCCTCACTTTAAGACTCCTATTTCTGTAGAAATTAATCTCAGATTCTTAATAATGCCCATGTTGGGGAACACAGGTGTCCTTAGTTTTTGTTTTTGTCCATCTGTATTTGTCACAATTCTGTAGTGAGGAGACACAAGACATCACATTGTCTCTTAATAATATCCAATGGGTATGTCTCAGGTTTCTGTTCTTATTAAAAACTATAGTATCACTTGTTCGTACATGTATGTATATACACATGTGCATGTATGTATATGTAATGCATTCATGCAGGAACATGCATTGCCTGCCCATGATAATAGGGCAACAGGAAAATTTTTGGGATTTGGTTCATTCCTTCCACTTTGAGAACTAAAGATCAAATTCAGATGCTTGGGCTT
>JADRCD010121760.1:0-22742 GCA_019843815.1 Montemys delectorum
ATGGTAGAGCATGTGTCCTTATTACATGTTGGAGCATCTTTTGGGTATATGCTCAGGAGTGGTATAGCTGGGTCCTCTGGTAGAACTATGTCCAATTTCTGGAGGAAGCGCCACACTGATTTCCAGTTTGCAATCCCACCAGCAATGAAGGAGTGTTCCTCTTTCTCTACAACCTCTCCAGCATGTGCTGTTACCTGAGTCTTTTATCCTAGCCAGTCTGACTGGTGTGAGGTAGAATCTCAGGGTTGTTTTGATTTGCATTTCCCTGATGACTAAGTATGTTGAACATTTTTTTAGGTGCTTCTCAGTCGTTCGATATTCATCAGTTGAGAATTCTTTGTTTGACTCTGTACCCCATTTTTAAATAGGGTTATTTGGTTCTCTGGAGTCTAACTTCTTGAGTTCTTTGTATACATTGGATATTAGCCCTCTATCAGATATAGGGTTGGTAAAAATCTTTTCCCAATTTGTTGGTTGCCGTTTTGTCCTATTGACAGTGTCTTTTGCCTTACAGAAGCTTTGCAACTTTATGAGGTCCCATTTGTCAATTCTTGATCTTAGAGCAGAAGCTATTGGCGTCCTCTTCACAAAATTTTCCCCTTTACCTATTTGCTCAAGGTTCTTCCCCACTTTCTTTTTAAAAGAGTAATTTGGGGGCTGGGAGAGAAAAAAAAATCTGATAGAATATTAGGTTAAAGTAGGAGAATATAGCTTGTTTAGAATATTTTTTTAGAGGATCTGCAGGTATGGGATTTGTTTCTGTTGCTGTGATAAAGTACCCTGACAAAAAGCACCCTAGAGAAGGGTGCAATCCATCACAGCAGATAAGTCAAGGCAGCCAGAATGTAAACAGACTGTGAGACCACATCTCAGTCCAGGGTAGAGGGAAGTGAGTGTGTATGCCCACATTCTCAGCTCATGGTTTTCATTCTTAAGTTCAGAAAATGGGCAACACAATGGTACCTTTCACATTCCATTAACCCAATTAAGAAAACCTCTCACAGACATCCCCAGCCGGTCTTATCTAGGGAGTCTCTCACTGAATTAACTTTCCTAAACGGTTCTAGATTGCAGCAACTGGACAGTTGAAAACACACATCATTATACTTCTTAAAAATTTTTTTGTATGTAAACAAAAGAAAAATTCTGGCTAGAAAAACTTTATATTTGTTTTTCTTTTCATTTTAGATGGGACCCACAGTTCTTCTGACCTTTGGAGTTCATCAAATGGGATGAGCCAGCCCGGTTTTGGTGGAATTCTGGGGACCTCCACTTCCCACATGCCTCAGTCTAGTAGTTATGGCAGCCTTCATTCACATGACCGACTGGTAGGCTATCAGATAATATCTTGTCCTCACATGTTTCTCTTTATATAAAAATGTATTATGCCAAAACTTCTGAACATTGAACTTTTTATAGGCTTCCTTTATGATGACTTTTTTCAGTATGGCTACCTACCACACTGGGTGCTAACTTAGTCATGGGTCTTGCTCATTTTAACCTTTAATGCAGGTTGTCTAGTGTTCATTCATATGTTCAGAAAATACATGCTTTTTATTCCTCCTTTGTATGTATGTGGGAGGAGGGAGAGTAGGGGAAAGAACAACTGAGTGAGCAACGTGCAGCTAAGAGCTCCAACCATCATGCATGCTAGGCAAGTGCTCTACACTAAGCAGTATCCCCACCCTTCAGAACACGTGTGGTACAATCATATCTCTTTTCCCCTTTTCCTAGAGTTATCCTCCACACTCAGTGTCACCAACAGACATAAACACAAGTCTTCCGCCAATGTCCAGCTTCCACCGTGGTAGCACCAGCAGCTCACCATACGTTGCCGCCTCGCATACTCCTCCCATCAATGGATCAGATAGCATCCTAGGTGAGCTTCTGGGTTAGGAATACTTCCTACTTAATTTTAGAGTTTTGTTGAAATCCATATTGTTCAATGAAAGTTTTAGTATATAGTTTAAATAAAGATAAAAGAAGATAATTAACCTTTAAATTCCATTAATCTAAAATCCAATAAGTAATTCACTTTTATTTTTATAGATTGTTAAATATAGCACATAAGAGTGTTTCCTGATTCACTGTGATATGTGAGGTCGTAAGCCAGGGTACCTTCCATTGAAGTAATAGGTACATGCTTAAGAAAAGAAGTGGCATTCCTGCTACTCGCCATGATCTATTTACCTATTTGAACCATCCAGGAACCAGAGGGAACGCTGCCGGAAGCTCACAGACGGGGGATGCACTTGGGAAGGCCTTGGCATCTGTAAGTATGGGGTTTACACACTCTGCTAAGTGGATTCTGTACTCATGAACTAAGGTTTAGATTTTGTGGGCAGTAAATGCCATAGTTACAACACTTTCAACATTATTATTTATTGAAGAGCTGTTTTTGTTTATATTGATACATATCATTAATTAGTTCATGATAACACCTTCTTTTCCATACTTACAAAATCTGTATTTGTGGCTTCATTTGAATATGTCTTCCTTTGAGTGGAACAGACACAGATAAAACAAAGAGGAATTTGGGGAACTATGTGTGTTAAATACTTAGTGACTCATTTAAATAAATCAAGGAGAACCAAGAAAGAAAATCCAATTTATCAAATATGAAGGAAATGCCTTAACAAAGGCTTTAACAAGATAGGAAATACTTTTATTTATATTTTAGGGTTTTTTTTTTTAAGGAAAAAAACAATAGCTACAGCTGGTTCACTCAAAAACCAGGGTGTAGGTCTCAGAGTTATTGAAATATTTATGCTAAAATGAATGAAACTGATTCAAAAATATCTTACAATATAGTACAGCTAGTCTTTATCATATCAAAACAATAGGGACAACAATTATAGTTTATTATATCTGACTCTTAAAATGTTACAATTTAATTTGGAATGTTAAGGCCAGAAAGGAGAGAAGGGTATTTATTAATTATCTATAAAGATTCAAATCTAATTCTTGAAATTCAAATTATGCTTTTTGCCTTGTAAAGTTTTTTTATTACACTGTTTTTTCTTGAGCAGTATGTCTCTTAGAATTATATTTTGTCTGAAGTGCAGTGAACTTTCTTAAATATTTGCTATTGATAGAGAAAGCAGAACTCTGATATGTGACGAGTAGTGAGCAGCTGTTGAGCTCTTGAAGAAAGAAACCTCTTTATGTATTGTTCAAGTAAATAAACCTTTCTCTATCGCTGTTAAGTACAAGTTTTTTTGAGATATGATGCCAAGTCAAACTCTTCTACTACCACGTAGTAGAGTCCTGCACACAATGGAGCCTAGTAAATGTTTGCTGGAATTAATCTTGGAACATAATGGTGGTGGTACAAACCCACAGAAATGATGAACTATGGTCTGAGTGCTTTCTAGTTGCTCGGCACTACATTAAGCATTTTTGTGCCCTGTTTTGTTTAATTTTCAAGAAAACCCTGCAAGGTTGGCATTATCATCCCCACATTATATGTGGGAGAACTGAGGTTTAAAGGTTAAATGACTTGAGCTCAAAAGATTTAAGTAGTTTGCCCTAGGGATCACTAGCTAGTAAGGGTAGAGCTCATATACAATAGAACCCCCATGGAAGTAGCCTCAGACTGCCCTTTTCCACTGCTTTATGTGTCTAGGAAGTTGAGCTATAAGGACTGTCTTAGAGATGTGCAGGATAATTAAAGAGAGTTGTCTCTACCTTTTTTTTTCCACTGAAGAAAACGTCTTGTGTAGGAAGAATTTTCTTGAGTATTTGATTGTCATGCCATATCAAAACAATAGGGATAACAATTATAGTTTATTATATCCGACTCTTAAAATGTTACAATTAATTTGGAATGCTAAGGCCAGAAAGGAGAGAAGATCCAGTAGCAGATAGTTCATTCACATATAAAGGGACAAGTAGCATTTGACTCTTAATATTAAGCAAATTTTTAAAATAAAACCTCCATTTGGAAGTTATTTTGTTTTTCTGAGGAAAACATATGTAAAGAAACTGTGGTATGAGCAGACAGGACTTTGTAATGTTCTCAGTGGTCCTTCAAGCTTCCTTTAGTTACCCTGACATCCTTGATTTTCCTTCCATATTATGAATAGCATGCTAGACAAACTAGGATGGCATTTTGGAGAAAAAAGTACAAATTTACTATGAGTGGAGGCCAGGAAGAAATGTTTAATCTAGCTAGTGGGTGGGCTTTGGTTGTCATGGAAACTCATCTCTGTCATCCTGTGTTGTTACTAAGCAGGAACAGCCAGGTCATTCCATAAATCATTTCTGTCATAGCTGAGGTTGATACATTCCATCTGCTCCATCACTGCAGACCCTCATGTGCACATTTCCTGTCCCTCAGCCTCCCCCTACTTCTCCAACAGCATTATTTCTTCAGCTTCCTTACAGACTCACATTCGCATTAATAATGTTTAGTTTTTATAATGTACTAAAAAACAAAAACAGTGAGTTGTCTGGTGATTAGAAGAATAAGGAGAAATGAGAGGAAGAAACTTAAATAGAATTACATGTGAGAATGTGAATGCATATCAGAATTTTATGTTAAGTATTGCAAATGGTTAGACTGTGGTATCTCTAATATAATAATAGCATCTATTTTTGATGGGAAAATACCACTGTTGTCATTAGAAGTTAATTCTAGTTCCCTAGTTGCCTTAGAAGGTCTTTCATGTGTGAAACACCAGAGGGTACAACCTTTGTTCTTCAGTTTAGGTTTTAAAGAACACGCAGAATGCTGCGTGATTAAACATGTAAGGCCAGATAATACGTTTGCAAAGGTTCTTTTATTTTAGGTTTAAGCCTGGATAATTGTGGTCTTAATCTCAGGATAGCAAGAAAGAGAATTGTACATGAAGGTATTTACACAAAGTCCCCAAAGCCCTGTGGATTGTGCACTAGTTTAGATAATAGACGTGGGTAGATAGAAGGAAAGGAAAAATCTGTGTGTCCCTGAACAGTTGCCAGACAATCACCCTTTAAGACTGTGCCCATGGAGAGTTAGATGGAGGAAGAAACATCTGGTTTATTTCAGTGCCTAATACCATATCAAAACATTCAGTCTTTAATTTAGAAGAGATCAAACGAGAAGACTGTTTAACTTTGTTGATTATATCAGACTTCTTTGTGATAATTTATGTTTTGATTTCTAAGAGCTGGGGAAGGAAGAAGAGAGGGAGAATGTGTGTGTTTTAATCTAGATAGTTAAATGGTCAGTAGTCACTAACAAAAGAAAGGAAAATCCAGGGAAGTTGACGTTTAGAAGTAATTCATGAAATAAGTTTCTTTGTTCCTTAGACTCAATAACATTAGCATAATAAAGATTAACTGAAATGTCCAAAAGCTTCAGTGTTTAAAACCTTGGACTCTCCATTCCTGGGTTGGGCCTGGAGCTCTCCATTGTTTCTTTTTGTCAGAAGCCCTTTTCATTAGCCTCTGGCTTTATTGGCACCCTACTGATTGGAATAGACCATGACTGATAGGAGGAGGAGCCTCATTTGTTGCAGTAAAATGAGGAATATTACCGTTTAAGTCTGGCAGAAGGTACTGGGAGTTATTCATCATTAGCCATTTAACTATAAGTGCCTGTGGGCTGCATGTAAAATGAGGTTTGACTTTGTTCCTGCCTCAAACTCTTAAGCCACTACCACCTCCATTTTTAACATGACTTTTTTCGTCTTTAAACACCAATATTGGAGGTCCTTAAGACCAGAAAACAGAGAAAGAAATCTTCACTTAGAATGGTCTTCGCCAAAAAAGCCTGGTATTTAGGATTTCTAAAGAAGTCATGATTTTTATGAAATAATGTGATTCAGTTGTTTTTGTGACGGAATGAGCCTGCAGAGATACAGTTTGGTGAAATGATCTGCCATCAGAAAGGCTTCTGTGTTGCTGTGCCACTCTTCCTCCCACATATGTGCTCTCTTTACAAGAGTAAAAAGTATAAAGTCTGTTTTCTTCCACATAAAGGAACTCTAACTAGCATTTGACATACTTAGGAATTGCTTCATTGAAAGGGCAGAGCAGAAGAGGAACCATCCATTCACACTCTAGAAAGCCTGTGCCTACCTAAGTGTGAGATACACATAGCCTAGAATATTAACACTAATTCTCGGCAATCACAGAACCTTAGGACATAATTGTTTTCAAAGTTTATACCATATTGTGGATTGGAGTGAAGTCATCTATAACAAGCTCTTTCATTTTCTTGTTTCTGTTTTATGATCCCCATTACCTAAATACTAAGGTAAATTCTATTATTTAAAGAACCTTTTTACTGATAATTATTATAGCAAATTTCACATGCAGTTTATCACTTATTAAAATCCCAACACTGGGAAAAAAGACAAATGTATCCCCAGGACTTGGCCAGCCAGAGAGATTCAGGCCAATGAGAGATCTGTCTCAACAATAAGGTGGGCAACTCCTGAGATTGTCCTTTGGCCTCCACACACATGCACACACAGATTTAAAGCAGTGTGAGAATGAATATTTACACCAGAAACTGAAAATTGTGAATATTGGTGTGTACAGAGAGAAGAGTTGGGGGGCCAAAGAAAAGGGGGAGCACAAGCCAAAATAAATAAGAGAAGAGAAAAGGTGGAGAGGATAGAAAGAGTAGTGACTCAAAGTTCAGATGTGACCTACCCAGCCTGTTCAGGTGGAGAAGTCAGCAAGAGGTAACAGGGTGAGGCAAGAGACCTTGTGAGTCAGTTCAGGAGTCATTCACCCTCCAGGATGTGTAAGAATAAGAATGTCATCACCAAGTGTTAAACTGCCAGTGACTATAGAAGAAAAGGGTACTTAGGACTCTGGGGAAACCTTTACTAGAATGGAACTTAGGTAAACCGGAAGCCCAGAACTCATTCATTCCAGTGGTAACTCCTAGCATAGGCTCTTCATTTCTACCATTCCACCGCAGCATTATCAGCACAGTAGTGACTAGGCAAGTCTGTGAGAGTAGGAGACAGAAGCACAGAGGAGCGGCAGGCTGCCATGGAGGGCGTTTCTCCAACGCTTTCACAGTTGATTCTCACAGTGAGGAGTAAACTGATCCATGAGTGTGGTTTTGTGACTATTTTCTCACTTATCTGTACCTCCCTCATCAATGTTGGATTATATACTTTATAAGTGAGCACTAGTTGCTCATAAAAGGTACATTTGATTCCTGAAGATAAGAAACAGTGATTGACAATGTTAAAGATGTTGAGACATGTTTGGAAAAGTTTTCCTGTCCTTTGAGAGAAAGCTTAATTTTCATAATATACAATTGTTAGAGCTAAAGTAGACAAGTAACTTTTAAAGGACTAAGGGTGATTATTAATTATATCTTCTTTGGTTAGCTTTTTAGAAAGGAGAACATAGCCAAGCAGTGGTGGCACACACCTTTAATCCCAGCACTTGGGAGGCAGAGGCAGGCAGATTTCTGAGTTCAAGGCTAGCCTGGTTTACAGAGTGAGTTCCAGGACAGCCAGGGCTACAACAGAGAAACCCTGTCTCGAAAAACAAAAACAAAAAAAAAAGGAGAACATAAAAAACTTTTTCAAAGGTATACAAACACACACACACTCCCCTCCCTTCCTCCCTTCCATACAGGGTTTCCCTGGGTAGCTTGCCTGTCCTGTCCTGGAACTCACTGTTACCAGACTGGCCTCAAACTCAAAGATCCACTTGCCTCTGCCTCCCAAGTGCTGGGATTAAAGGCATGTGCCACCACTGCCCATCTTTTCAAAGACTCTTTGTTTGGAAGACTTTTTGGTTGGAATTAAGTTTTGGGTTTGCTTTTTGTTTGGGTTTGGGGGGGTGGGGTGTGCCGGGGGTGGGGATGTACTGGAGGAGGTGGGATCATCTAAGACAGGGTCTCTATGTTTAGACGTAGCTGTCCTGGAATTCGTTATGCAGACCAGGCTTGCCTTGAACTTACAGAGATCCACTTGCCTCTGCCTCCCAAGTGCTAAGATTAAAGTTGTTCAGTACTCTGCCAGGCTTACAGACCATTCTAATGCATAAAGACTAGACTTGGTAGCACATACCTACAACTCCAGAACTTGCAGGCTAGGTCAAAAGGATCACAAATTCAAGGTCTGTCTGAGCCTGTCAGGATCCTGACTCAAAATACTTACAACAAAACAATCTAAAAGACTCCATTTTTTTTTAAGTATTTTTGTGAGATTATCATTTTTTATATTACTTAGATAATGTATTGTTTAAATATGATCTACTTTTCAGACATTTTATCTTTATAATAGATTGTTTTGTTTTGAGGTAAAGACTCACCTCAGTATGAGCAGACCTGGCACTGAATACGTAGCCCAGGTCGACCTTAAAGTTACAGTCTCACTTCTGCCTTCCAAGTACTAGTCACAGGTGTGGGGACAACTCTCCATAGCTTGTAGCTTGCTGTTTAGCCTAGGCTGGCTTTGAACTTGTGATCCTTTCTCCTCTGTCTCCCAAGTGTTGGTGATTACAGAAGTGCAGCCATATTCAACCACACATCTTGATTTTCTGCTGATAATTAGAAACTTTCCAACCACAATAATTAGAAAAATTAGATATCTTGAGAAGTCCTGTCTTTAGAACAAAACAAAACAAAAACAAAAACAAAAATAAAGAAATAGGTCTAGAGAGATGGCTCAGCGGTTAAGAGCACTGACTAGTCTTCCAGAGGTCCTGAGTTCAATTCCCAGCAACCACATGGTGCTCACAACCATCTGTAATGAGAGCTGATGCCCTCTTTTGGTGTCTGAAGAGAGCAACAGTGTACTCATATAAATAAAAGAAATCTTAAAAAACAAACAAACAAAAACAAAACAAAAAAACAGCTATGTTTGGCCACATAGCAGGCTTGAGGACAGCTTGTATTATTTGAGTCCTTGTCTCAAAAAGAAAAAAAGGAAAAAAGGTGATAATTCAAATTAAAATGGGGGGGGGGTGAGAAATAGATGCCTGTGTTATTCCTTTCACAGTTGAAATTATGTAATTTTTTTTTCATCTTAGTTTAAATACTGAAGCTCCTTTACAAAACAGTGTATAGTTTGATGAAAAGTGTTGTCACTGTGAGTTTTGAGTGGTATGACTGAGATCACAAAACAGCACCATGAACGGGTTTGTGTTTTGCTACTATTGTATTCTGATGCATATATATCTTTTATTTTCTGGTTAGATTTATTCTCCTGACCACACAAGCAGTAGTTTTCCATCAAACCCATCAACACCAGTGGGATCTCCTTCACCTCTCACAGGTGGGTTTCTCTGTTATTCATAACATGTGTAAGTCTTCTACTTGGAAAGATTTCTGAGTCAATAAAATTTCAATAAAATCCTATTTAAATTATGAAAAATAATCTGACTTTGATATACTTTGAAGATATATTGAAATATTTGCTCATCTTGAATTACTTATACGTATCTTCCTAGTTTTTTAAATAATCTGTGGTGATTTCCAAAGACAATTGTTGTAGCTGGGTGGTGGTGGTGGTGACACATGCCTTTAATCCCAGGCAAAGCCAGGCAGATCTCTGAGTTCGAGGCCATCCTGATTCCAGGGCAGCCAGAGCTACACTGAGAAACCCTGACTTAAAACAAACAAAAGCCTTTGATTACTAGGTCATTATTTCACATTTTTATATGAAAACTTGTCAAGATGATAATGCTTGGTGAGCAGCATTAGTGGAGCTGCCTAAGTGGTTCACTTTGTTTTCCTTTCTCCTGATTTTTAACATTAATTTTGATACGTTCTAGAACTATCCTATGGGATGAATTTGTTGAGATACTATAATTATAAGTGATAATATTTCTTATTAGAATTAAGTAAAGTGATATGAAAATATCTTTCAAACAATAATCTTAAAACTTTACCATATTTTTCTAAGCGTCTTTGGAGGGGTTGGACTTGCTGAAGAGAAATGTTTTGAAAAAGAAATATTACTAGCTGAGTGGGATCACCACATCCCTGCCTCGCCAGTCAGCCTCAGCAGCAGCAGCTCTACTTTCCCAGTCTGGCCACAGTTAGATCCAGCCTTGTGCTAGGTTTCTTGAAGTCACAGCTTTTGCTGTCACCTGTGCTTTGTGTTAGCCCTGTGTTTCTACTAAGCCACATTCCAGGATGGACAAGCTGAGCTGCAGCAGCTGCTTCCCGCTAGCAGCAGGCTGTGCCACTTTTTCAGACATCATGGCTTCAGCTGTCTAGTAAATGCTAAGCAGCTGTTACCCACATAGGCAAGATTGATGAAAGACCCATTGACTTAGAATTGTGTAACAGGGCTGAAGTTACAGAGAGAATGATGGAACTTAGCCCTGCTCACTATCTTGGCACTGTTTTACCAAAATCCTCAGCATAATTTTTGCCACAGCCTGTTTTTACACTTTGTTATATGACCTATCTGCCTTTACTGTACTTACTAATCATGGGAGAGGAGCTGGGAGCTCAGCCTCTAAGAAGGTATGAGTGAAACTGAGAATGGTAAGTCGATTCTAAGGTCTCCATTGGTAAATGAGGCTTAGCTGACTCTTTCCTGTAACTCAGGTAACTAATCAAAATGTAGACTGCTGATTGTCTGTTGGTGAATGTCCTTTAAATTCATCAGTCATAGAGAACTGTTTTTCACATGATCCTGCTGAAAGACCAAATTTGAGTATTTATACAGGCGTATCCCCTGCCTCTCTGTCTAGTGCGCTTGTCTCTGCTTCCCTTGTTTACATGAGTACCCACACCATGAAAGAGCAGAGACAGGGTGACAGGAAAAGCACTAGGTGATAAATACTCAAAGTCAAAAGAAAAGGAAACAACACACCAGAGCTCCTGGCTGTGGAGATTGCTTTGTCCCTTATGTGGCCTTGATCTGTTATCTGAAATGAGTAGGTCATCCCCAGTTAGCCCTGTTTCCTGTGTCCAACCAAGGGTCGGATTCATCCCAGGATCTGTGAGCATAGACCCACAGGCAACAAATCCCCACAAGCAGCTTCGTGGCTGTCATTCTTGAATAAACCCACCTCATTTTCCTCCAGAACTTTCCAAACCAGAAGCATACATTTTTATGTAATTGTATGAGGAAACTTCTGAGATATTGTATGAATGGCTGGGCTGGAACTTGAGATGAAGACCAAAATGACCTTGAACTCTTGAGATCTGCCTGCCTCTGCCTCCCAGGTACTGGGCTTAAAGGCCTATGAGCATTTGTTCTTAAGTGACAAGAAGCCCATAGCAGAGTAGCTAGAAATCTGCAGCTTTAAGACACAACAAACAGTATCCAATAGAAGAAAAAAAGACCTTTTTTTCCCCCTTGTCTTTTAAGACATCTTTTCCAGAAGCCTCTCCTACAGACTTAACCTCCTGTTTCATTGGCCAGCACGGGGCTTGCCTTGGTTACCTGCATCTGCAGTAGAACTGACATGTTTATCTTAGGTATTAGGATTTACACAGGCAGAGTTGGGATAGAATTATTCTGTCATGGCGTTCAGACAGAACAAGCCTACCCTTCATCCCAAGCAAACTTAGTACCTTGGCAACAAGGTGGAAGAGAAATGGCTGTGCCTACTACAGTTTTGGAAGTGACACAACATTTATGTTAGGCAAAAATGTTCAGTATGGGAGCTTGGGAGGCAGGAAAGCAGAACATTCCTTGACGTTCTTTGCCTTCACATGGAATATAGATGGGGGAATGTCTGTAATGTTAGAACTTGGTACCAGTTCTCAGAACCTCACAGTAAAAGTTGAGTCTAAATTTATGTTAGTTTAATCAAAACATTATGTTGTGTACATCATCTGTGAGCATGCCCAGTGTAAAATACTTGCCTTACTTGAGCAAGTTTCTAGTTGAGATGAGAAAACACAATGAAAATAAAGCCACAGGACTTATGTTGAGTTGTGGTCAGGTTAGGGCACAGGTTTCGTGAGATGAAATTTAATAAGAGGAAAGTGGCTTTTGCGAGTTTAAAGGGAAGAGCACAATACAGATCTGGATATGAGAAAGTGCCTGCCCTCCTCTTCTAGTCATGTGTAGAGAGGGGACTGGGTGTATTGTGGTAAACTGTAAGGATTAGATTTCAGTAGGGTAGGGTAGAGGCCCATGGAGGCTCGAGTTTAGGGTGAGGTTACAAAGAGAGACAATTGGGGGCCTGGAGTAAGAGAAATAACTGAAGCCACAAGTTGTGTACACCTTTTATCCCAGCACTCAGGAGGCAGAAAGCAGGTGGATCTTTATGAGTTTGAGACCAGCCTGGTCTACATAGAAAGTTTCAGGCCACCACAGGTACATAGAAGACATTGTCTCAGAAATGAGAGAGAGAACAAATGAACTAAAGCTTATAACTAGCCTGAGTTATACAGGAGGGAGTATCCATTCTCTTAGTTTCTGAACCAGTTCTACTTCCTAAGCCCTGGTGAGAGTAATAGCAGATCAGAAACACTGCATAAATTTACATTATTCCCAGAAATAATTCAACTCTAACCCTGGTCACTACCTAGCTTGCTTCTTTTAAATGTAACAAGTAAATTCTCTATAATTCTTCTAAACTGAGATCTATATTTTATAGTGGCTAGTTAGTAAACAAACAACCACAGGACAGTAACAGAAATTGTTTCCCACAAAGTATGTGGTTTCCTTGTGGACATGTCCACCACCAAACATAAAGTGATGCGCTCAGGCGGAGAAGATAGCCTATTCTAAGTCACACCAAGATTTCTAGCTCCTGCATTTCATTTTCTCTATTTACCTGTATATAACAGTTGGTAATTACATGCTAGAGGAACCAGTATGATTCTAAATTTAACCTGTGTATTTTGCCCTCGTGTTAATTTTGCAAAGAAATGAAGCTACAACTCTAGTATCAGATGCATGCTAGCTAACATTATGATCTGTGTCTAGAATCTGATTCCCACCCCACTCAAGGTCTCATTCATAGCTAATAAGGCACCAGTACTCCAAGACTGCCAAGATTTTTATATATTTACTGCTTACTATTACTACTACTACTACTACTACTACTACTACAACATTATGAATCTATATACAGAAGGAGATGATATTAATGTTCTATCCGAAGAAAGACATTTAGCTTGGTGACACACTTTCATATCTCTCAAGATCATCTTTATAAGACAGATTAAGATAAAAGTGATTGTTTCATTTATTTTTGTCTGTAGCCGTAATAGAGATCAAACCCAGGGATCGCACTTTCTAGGCAAGCATTCTACCACTGAGTTACATCCCCAGCCTCCACTAAATGCCTGTATTTTTAATTTTACCAGATAATGGTGCTAATTTCTGAGCTAGCTTTGTCTTGTATGACTGTACGTTATCCCATTTGTGACCAACCACATAAAATATTAGATTACTAGTATAGTTATAGAACCTTTGATCATGAAGTAGAGCTCAGAATTTGTATGACGTTCGAAGAGGTATCTGTCACTGATTTAGCCATGCTAATACTCTACTTTAACCTTGTCTATAACAACAACAGCAGCAGCAATGATAATAATAATAATAATAATAATAATAATAATAACAGTAATAATAATGTGGATAGCCCAGTCAATAACAATAATACCAACAAGAGCCAGGCAGTGGTGGTGTATGCCTTTGATCCCAGCACTTGGGAGGCAGAGGCAGGCAGAGGCAGGCAGATTTCTGAGTTCGAGGCCAGCCTGGTCTACAGAGTGAGTTATAGGACAGCCAGGGCTACACAGAGAAACCCTATCTTGAAAAACCAAAATAATAATAATAATAATAATAATAATAATACCAACAACAAAGTAAGTTTAAGTATGTATAGTTTTTATATATAGTTAAATGGGTTATATTTTAGAGGTAGATATTTGCATGGTTTGTTTATATTGCTATCTAAAAATAGCTAGAGAATCTAGTTAATGAGTGATAGAACATTTACCTAACATGTTTGAGTCTCTGGCTCAGTTCCCAACATGCACATACAGTCTTCTGGGTGCAAATTTCTCATGTGAATGATGCAATGTATCCCTCTGCATCCTCAAAGCTAAGCTCATGAGGAAGCATAGAAACTGCCTGCTTTGCAAAGCATTTATGTGTCTACAGACTGTCTTGTCTACAGACTGAGATTTCAGAACACCTGATATGATGATCTGGCTCCTGTCAGAGACTAATCACATGAGGAGTTGGAAGGAGATTGGGTCCAAAATGGTTGAAATTATTTTTTGTTTCAATAATTTGGGGTCTTTAGCTTATGATAACTCCTTACCTAATTTTTTTTAAGCTGGTGCACCCAGTGCATTTTATTTTAGCCTTTAAAACTGCTTCATCTGTGCACTATCAGAAGATGCACATGAACATATGTATCTCTAAGTTGAAAGATGCTACTTCATTTAGAAATGTACTCCCAAAGGAAAAAGCAGTTACCAGCTATTATAGCAGTTATTGTAGCAACAATCACAACAGCATTGCTACTCAATCGAAACCCAGCCGGAACATAGTGGCATACACCTTTAATCCCAGCACTTGGGAGGTAGAGGCAGGTCGATCTATGTTGTGATTTTCAGGACACCCAAGGATATATATTGAGATCCTGTCTCAAAAAAAAAAAAAAGCCAGTTATGAGATGTGGGTAGTTGAGCAAATTGTGGTTCAGAGAAACAGATAATATTTATCAAAGACTATAAAGCCATAGTGGAGAAGCAAACATTTTTTAAAAGATGTACATGTGTGTAGACAACGTCTAAAGAATATATAAGCATGAAACTAAGTTTTACAGGGTTTTTTCCTGTTTACTCAATTTACTAAATTGGCATATTAATAATGAAAAGAATTGTCCAATATTTTATGCTTATAAGCTGCTAATATTATGCTGAAGGGTAAACAAGGTTGTCATTATTCATGATTACTAAATGTCTTTACCCTTTCCTTAACATTACTATGACACAGAGTTAATCCGTACATGTGAATGCTTTTTGGTTTAACAGGTACCAGTCAGTGGCCCAGAGCTGGAGGGCAAGCTCCTTCATCCCCAAGCTATGAAAACTCACTTCACTCCCTGGTAAGAACATTCTACTGGTCTTTACTGCTGTTATAGAATTTTGCTTTATAGTACAGAAGGGTTTTGTTGGTGGTGGTGTTGTTTTAGTGGTTTTCTTGTTGTTACTAAATCTTATGTAACAGTGAAGAAGCAGTAGGCTAGCATTACACACGAATTCTTTGCTACCACATGACCTGATTTAGAAGGCAATATGACATTTTGGGTATCCTTATTGCCATCTGCTTTTTGGGATATTGGATTTATCCAGGCGACTGGAAGTAAAGGAGTATGAAGGATTTTTGTTTCTTTAAAAAGTACGATTTAATCTTTCTATACTATCAATGTTTATATATAAGAGAAAATTTACCCAAAAAAGGCACTTAAAAATCAAATCCATTGTTTCATAATGATGTTTATTATATTTATATTAGACCTTTGCATTGATGTATTACTATTATTAAAATATTTGTGATGTATTACTATTATTGAAGTATTTCTGATATTTTCTTGTAATAAAAATGTACAAATCACACAAGTTAAACATTGCTTGCCAGACAAATAGGACAGTAGAGGAGCCTTCTTGGTTCTAGTTCTCCAAGGTAAAGAATTTGTGATAGAATGTTTACTACTGTTGCTTTGGTGTGTTTACATTTATAACCCAGAATCACAAAATATAATAAAAAAATTAAGGAAATGAGTGTGATCTGGTGAAATTCTAAGTCACGTATCATTCAGCAATACTGTGTTCCAAACAGAAACACTCTTTTTCTGTGCCTAACAAAATATTTTAGTTGAGGGAACGTTGTCTTCTCACATATTTTGCAAGGAAACCCAAGCATTGTGTGCTGTTTAGATGCTAACCTTGTGAGTCCCTATTAAATCTCAGCCTTTTCAGAGCTCAGGACAAGTAGATCTTGCAGATCTCCACATTAACTTTACTAACAGGTTATGCCAACAAGCACATCAGCTATTTCCTCGACTCTGTTGGAGTTAATCTTAACCTGTGCTTTGCCTCCTGTTCTGTCTTGACTTTGCCAGAAAAATCGAGTTGAGCAGCAACTTCACGAGCATTTGCAAGATGCAATGTCCTTCTTAAAGGATGTCTGTGAGGTACTATTTCATTTAGATGGTGCCTTTTTCGTGTGTTTAAATTACTTATACGTCCCCTATTCATTTAAAATTATCAAGCTGTACAGACTCCAGCGTCTTTTTTAAAAAATTCAGCAATGAGCATTGCAGCTCTTGTAGCAGTGTGTAGAAGTAGACCTTTGTCATGTTTATAATGACTTTCTTTTAGAGCTGTACTGGCATGTGCTTTTGGTTTTCAAAATTCTAATGTGTTTGTGTATAAAGCATGTGTGACCCATGAGTAGTGGATATCTTTCTTTCAGTTTGTTAAATAACTTATCTAGATGTGTACACCATTGAAGATAGGTGTGTTCTACTCACCTAAAACTTAAACTAAATAGATTTGAGTGTCTTTCCTCAAATTGACATCTTTCAGAGACCACTGTACAGTTTTTCTATCAGCTGTAACTGAGTATTAACATGGAAGACTTCATGTATTATAGAAACTAAAAGAAGTAACCTCATGATAGATTGGTAAATTCATCTTCTAAAGCAGTGACTTGTATCTGCAGCTTTGAAAATTCATCATAGTCTGAAAAGAGCTGCTTTTTTTGTTGTCTTTTTGAAGTTCAGGTAGTCGGTTTTGAAACTAGTTGATACTGCATTGCACTTGCTGCCTTCCATATATCCCTGAATAGAAGATGTAGCAGCTTATTAAATTGAATAGGTACACTGCTGTTAACGCCTCCCCTCCCCCATGTTGTTTTCAATCCTTACAGCAGTCTCGAATGGAAGACCGTTTAGACAGGCTGGATGATGCTATCCATGTGCTCCGGAACCATGCAGTTGGACCATCTACCAGTCTGCCTACTAGCCACAGTGATATACACAGTTTGTTGGGACCATCCCATAATGCACCAATTGGAAACCTCAATTCAAACTATGGAGGATCAAGCATTGTTACAAATAGTCGATCAGCTTCGATGGTAAATCATGGTCATCTTATATGCAATAATCCTGTTATCCTATTTTTTTTTCATGAAATTTTGGAGAAAAGAGAAGGGGGGACATCTCTTAAATGGAAAGTTAAAAGGAGCCCTTTAAGTTTTCCTTTATTGTCTTCAGTAGAGTCATTGGCTACTCTTTGGCCTGTCAAATTCTGCTGTGGCCACATACAAAAAAAAGAAACTTTAGTACAGAGATCTGTTAGCTTTAGCCAGGTCTTTTTTCCTAATATGTAATCATTGGAATGTCAGTGTATGCCTTGGATAGCAAATAGGAAGGATGAATAGCACAGTGTGTGAAGTGAGAGACTGAGTTTTACAGGCCCCAGCTAGCTGGGACCATGTCACAGGCCGTTCATCTCAGCTATTCCAGAGGCTCATCCAGGAGAAGAGCAAGTTCAAGGCCAGTTTGGGGACTTGTGAGACCATATTTCAAAGTGAAAAGGAGGCTAGAGATGTGGCTCAATGGTAGAGCACATCTGTAGGATGTATGGGGCCCTAGGTCCAGTCTTCAGAACCACAGTTTAGAAAAAGACCTAGTCTAGGAAGGCATTTTCTTAATTCAGAAAAAATTTCTAGACTAGGAAAGCTGTTTGCTACTATCTGGAATTTGACTTCAGTTGCAAAAAAAGTTTAAAAATGAAATTTAATTTGTTCAGGTACAAATTTAGCCTCTTTCCCAAATAAAGGGGGAAAACTGGTATAAGGGAGCAATTTTAGATTAATCCCCTCAGAATAAAATAATTTAATCCATTTTTTAAAACATGACAGTTCTTTAGAAAGGAAAAAGAATAGACTTCTAAAGTCATACACATCAAAAAATTCTGTGTTGAATGTCTTGCATTATTTTTTTATCCAAAATGTCTTTTAAAGATTCATTTTGAGCCTGCTGTGTAACTGATACCATGTGTTTGCGTGTTTATTGCATGGTTTTTAAAGTTCACTGAATGCTACAAAATATTTTTCTGTGAAACAGATTTTGAGCTATGTGATCAAGGCTAAAACTTGGGTATCGCCACAGCATTTAAGTGCCCCCAATGCTGGGGACCTGGTTTCTGTAGAGTAGGATTGGTGCTAGGTCCCCACATTCATATATCTAACTGCTACATATATTCATTTTAGGCCTCCACGTAAAGCAGGAAACAGCTGCCTGGTCACTGATCTCAGTATTTCCACCTTGGGCCTTACCAGTTAGGGTTGTTGTTTTCTGTTTTGTTTTGTTATTGTTATTGTTTTGTCTTGGGTGTTAGAAAATATTGGTTTCTTAACCACCTTCTAAATAGTTTTTGCTAATAAACTAATATAAAACCACTTGAGAATTATTAAACTCAGATATGCCATAACAATTTGAAAAAAATTTTAGTTGAGCCAGGCTTGATGGCACATCCTTTAATCCCAGCACTTGAGAGGTAGAGGCAGGCGGATTTCTGAGTTCGAGGCCAGCCTGGTCTATAGAGTGAGTTCCAGGACAGCCAGGGCTACACAGAGAAACCCTGTCTCGAAAAAAAACAAAACAAAAAAATTAGTGGTATAATAAAACTAGTAACATGGCATTTTGCAGCTATAAATATTAAGTTGCTGATAGACTAGAGAGTGACTTGAAAATCATATTCTTGAATCTCAGGTTGGCCTTATCGACAGCATTTGCAATTTGTATTTCTCTCCTCTTAAATATTTTCTTATCTTCTTGCTATTAATAAGACACTCATTTTGTAGCCCCTGCTGGCCTTGAACTCACAAAGGTCTGCCTGCATCTGTCTCATGATGCAGAGATATTCTGATGAGGAAAGGTCTCATCATATTTTACAAAGAGGGATCTTCTAAAGAGTAGTGTCTGGCTCTGAGAACACTGTCCAGGCCATGGCAGTTAAGCCCAAGCTGGTGCTCAGTGCCTATCAAGATTTTGTCAGTTCTTACTATCTTTAGAGGACACAGGACTGCTAAATAAGTTGCCACATGGTGTCTAACATCTATCTACCTTATACATATGTAGTCAGCAGTACTTTAGTTATAGAGATCATACATTGCTACAAGGCTTATACTCAGAAAGCATCTGACAATCTGACCCACTCAGTGAGCCAGTGCTCATCTCTCATCCTCCTAAGGTCAGCTTGTTAGCTGTCAGTCTGACCTAAGACCAAAGGATGGAGTAGATAGGTGATCACAGCAAGGCACAGTCTTGCTCATATGCTCAGGACCCACCTTGAACTCACAAGATGTTTGATTTAGAGACACATTTTTGTGTCTAGTTCATTCAGCTTTAATAATCTCTCTTTATTGTCCTTCATGACCATATATTTTAATTGTGAAAATAAAAACTGGTTTTAGGTACTAAAACTACTTTCCATACTATAACAGTTAATATTTGTGTTTGATGTCTAAAAATAGTTGTAAAATGACTACAGATCAGTTTATTGTAGGACTTATAAAATATCTTTCTTAGAAACATTTCATTTTCATCACTCCATTTACAGCTTAGAGTAGTTATCCTGATGGCACAAGTATCTTCAGAAACTCACCAGACATTTAAATACTATTTTGTTTGTGCAGTGAGTTTATGCTAAGAACATTACTGTAGGTGAGTGTCCCAACTGTAGGTTTAAATATGATACTGCTTTCTTTTCTAGCATTTGGAAAAGATTGAGCTTACGTTCACTGTGAAGGGAAAGAAAGGAATGGTGGCTATCGTAAGCTTTGCATACTATATGATCTCTGTCACACTACTTGACTCTTCGTGGTGAGAATAAGGATTGGGTCTAGGGCATGCCTGATGGAAAATCACTCCACCTGCCCCTACAGCAACTCAATTCTGACATGTAAATTAAAGCAGCCTTTGACAATATGTGCGAAAAGAACACAGCTGAATTCCAGTATCGTTATTACAGAGATAGGATCCTTTATTTAAATACAAAACAAACACTGAGCACTTGGGAGGCAGAGGCATGCGCATTTCTGAGTTTGAGGCTAACCTGGCGTACAGAGTGAGTTCCAGGACAGCCAGGGCTACACAGAGAAACCCTGTCTCGAAAAAAAAAAAAAAACACCAAGATTTATCCACAGACCTACTGTGTCAGTTCCTTACTTTGATCATAAATTGACTTATCAGTATATAAAATAGGTGTTGGTATGGTTTTGTTTTGGAGTTTGGGTTTTCTTTTTTGTTCTTGTTTGTTTTCTTTTTTCTTGATTTTTTTTTTTCTTCCCCTCTTTAAGACAAGGTCTCAACTATGTAGTCTTGGCTGGCCTGGAATTCATTATGTAGACTGGGCTAGCACTAGTCTTGAACTCAGAGATCCTGCCTCAGCCCCCCAAGTGCTGGAATTAAAGATGTATGCCACCACAATCAGCCACTACTTTGGGCATTTTAAGATAAGCCAAGATGCGCTGAAATGGAAGAAAGTTGATGACATAAATGAAAACAACCTAGCAGAGCATGGGGCTAGGTGCAGACCACATGTATCACAGAGTTGAGTCTGCATCTCAGATAGGTAGGGGTAGCAGTAGCTCATCTCCTGGGCCTTCAGAGCACATGGATCAGTGAGCGAGATTATTGTTAGTATAAAGTCTGTATGCATCATCTAACTAAACCAAAGCCCCTCAAGGTCTGAGTGATTTGGAGGGAGTACAGTCACTTTTAGTCCTAGGAGACAGAGGCAAATAGATCTCTTAAATTCAAGGCCAGCCTGGCATAGAGCAAGTAAAGAAAAGCTTAGATCCAGGCATGGTAGTACATGCCTTTAATCCGAGCACTCGAGATACAGAGGCATGCAGACCTCAGTTCTAGTCCGTCAGTTGAAGTCAGTTCAGTTGAGTCAGTGAGCTGAGAGTCTGTGGAGTAGAGTTCAGAGGCAATTTTTATAAGGACAGTTTTACAGAGACAGGTTACAAAGAGAGACAAGTTAGACACAGGTGAAAACAGACGAGCCAGAAGATTAGAACAGATTGCCAGATTTAGTTTCAGGCCAAGCAGAGCAATTTGAAGAGGGTTTTTGACAGGAACAGCTAATTTGAACAAGCCAGCCAGACTTCAGAAAGAACTAGAAAAGGTGAGCTTATTCAGTAGTAAACCTCCTAGATGACAATTACATCAGGTGAATAAAAGTTACTTTTACAAGAATTAAAGAGGTTTAGTCACAAAGGGCTTTTAACATATTCTAGCTATGTAATGAACATAAAAATTAAATTATCTGAGAGATAAATTATATTTTACAAAAAGAGCTGGGAATGAAGGATCCCTCTTGTTCAAATAACTGAGGTAGCTCTCAGACATCTTTTTAATGTTTGCTTTTAATTTTAAAATTATTTTCATTTTGTCAATATACTACTCTCCATTTATATTTTTTTATTTCTTCATACCTACCTTAATCAAATATAAAACATGAGTCTGTCTTAAGCACATTAATGAGATTATATTCGTTTTAAAATAGTGTTTAGAAATACTGAAATATCAGAATTTTGTTTTAGTTTTACTTTCACTTATTTTATCTAAGAATTAAACACTAACAAGAAAAATGTAAACAAAAACTTTAAAAACCAAAAAAGCAGAATTATCTATTTTATTTGGAGATGATACAGATGCTTGAGCAGGGTAAGGCTACTACTTAGAGCGTGCGGATAAATACCTGTGCCCATTGGGAGCATCCTGCAGATGCCTTTGTCTTCCACAAAACATGTCCATCAGAATTTCAGCTGCTGACATAGCAAGCAAGATTGAGGTCATTGTGTTTATCTTTGAAGCTTGATGCCACTCCTAAAAATTACTGAGATTAACAAGGTGCCCCTGAGGTGTCACCAGACAGTATAATCCTGAAGAACTGAGTTTAAAAATGAAAGGACAGAAATGACTTAACAAAGTTGTCCTCTGACCTTTAAATATGTTCTGTGGTGTTCAGTAATAAGAAACAACATTTGAAATTCTTAAAAGGTCTTTATTAATGGTACAAAATGAATTCTTTCCATGGTTCTCTTACTTTCTTTATTACAAGACCTGTGGAAATTTAATACAGACATTTTTCTTAATTATTTTTTGGTATCCCTTGAGGGTTTTGAAGTCAAGGAAATGGAATAATATTTTATTCTTAGTTTTCTTGGCCTTTTGTCAACTTAACTAAAATAAAATAGAAATCTTTATGTGGGGCAAGTTGGCTGCACATGTTTGCACATTCATTTTTTTATATATGTATATGTCAAAGGACAACCTTGGGGTCAGTTAGTTGGTTTTGGTTTTTCAAGACGAGGTTTTTCTATATAGCGTTGACTGTCCTAGAACTAACTCACTATGGACCAGGCAGGCCTGGAACTCAAGAGATTCACCTGTCTCTGCCTCCCAAGTGCTGGAATTAAAGCCATGCACCACCAAGCCTGGTTTTCTTAATCACTACCTTTTGTTTTGTTTCATTGGTGTGAAACTTCACTATATATGTCTCTTATCAGTAGAGTTACATATATATGTTGCCACAACCAGCTTCCTATGTATATTCTAAGGATCTAACCTCAGTTCTTCACATTTGCAAGGCCAAGTGAGCAATCTTTTCAACCCTCCTAACTTTAAATATTCTTATTTTTTCTTTTGGGCAGCAGTTAATTCTAGTATGGGTTTCCATACTGTAGGAATTATGTGTCTGAAAAGAATCATACTTATAGCCGCCAACACACACACACACACACACACACACACACACACACACACAC
>JADRCD010121768.1:0-31626 GCA_019843815.1 Montemys delectorum
CATCATCATCATCATCATCATCATCATCATCATCATCATCATCATCACACTATAGAAAATTTAACTGTAATCATTCTTTTTGTTTTATTTTGTTTTTGTTTTTGTTTTTGTTTTTGTTTTTTGAGACAGGGTTTCTCTGTATAGCCCTGGCTGTCCTGGAACTCACTCTGTAGACCAGGGTGGCTTCGAACTCAGAAATCTGCCTGCCTCTGCCTCCCCAGTGCTGAGATTAAAGGCATGAACCGCCACTGCCCGGCCTGTAATCACTCTTAAATAAACTTAGCCTCTCTAATTTAGTAGAAATGTTCCAAGGAAAAAGAGTAATTTTCTAATTATAATTGATTTTGCCATTTTCTGCTCAGTACTTTTAGATGAGCTAATTATTCAAGAGAAGTTGACCAACAGGAATAGAGGTAAAAATAATTGAGAAATAAATTCATTTTGATAAGGATAAGTCATCCCTAAACTCCATCTGTCTTTTATTATCTGCTTTTCTGCTTTGAACTCAAATAAAAGAGAAATTATGTAAATAAATATGTTAATTTGATTAGATTCACAAGGTTACTTAAGGCAACAGTTGTAAAGAAACTAATAGAATGTTACAGGGCTGGCTTGCGCCTTAAAGGCCCCTGATTCATTTGGGTTTTGGATAATAATTTCTTGAATTATAATGTAATTATATCATTTCCCCTTCCTTTTCCTCCCTCCACATCTTCCCATGCACCCCCCACTTAGTGCCTTTTATATTCATGGCCACTCTTTCTTTAATTATTCTTACATACATCATGTGTGCATGTACATACATATATGCATATAAGCATACATATAGATAGAGATGCATTCATATGTACAATGTATGAGATCAGCCTTGGTGCTTAAAATTTGGAGAACTGAATGAGTCCTGCCACTTACAATCTCAACACTGGCATTTACTCATTTGTAAGAACACATGTATGACACATGTACACATGCATTACAAGTTGGACTTCTTGAGCAAATTGTTTACCGCAAATTAAATACAGGTCATTCTCCTTTTAGACTATATAGTTTGTAAAAAACATATGGATGAAAATATATTAATACATTTTATACATAGAAAATATATAAGAAACATAGGTCAAATGTATATTAAAAATTAAAAACTTAATGTAACCTATATTGCATAATATATTATATATTATGATGCTATATATTAATAACATAATATATTAAGTAATTAGTTAATATAAAATACATAGACTATATTGTCTATTAAAATATTAATATGAAATATTATGTATAATATAAATTATTAGTATAAATATTACATATTATATAAAATACTCTATATAAAGTATAACGCTGACTCTAAAATAAAATCTTTCAAACATTGACACAGTCTTGACATCTATGGTGATGTATGACCCCTCTTCTCTTTTTTTTGAGCCATCTCGTTATTTCTCAGTAAGGAGTCTAGAGGTAAGAAATGCACTTGTTCATAGCTGTGACAGAATATAAGACGTTATATAGCAAGCTTCCTGTCAGGTGCAGCAAATCCTTCTACAGTTGGTACTATCTTGGTCTCCATGTGTGAACACCTCTTGTTCATTACCCATAGTGACTCATGGCCTCTGTTAGCTTCCAGGACAAGGAAACAATCCCAGGCCTTAAAGACTTGGAGAAGCCAGGCAGTGGTGGCACATGCCTTTAATCCCAGCACTTGGGATGCAGAGGCAGGCGGATTTCTGAGTTCGAGGCCAGCCTGGTCTACAGAGTGAGTTCCAGGACAGCCAGGGCTACACAGAGAAACCCTGTCTGGAAAAACAAAGACTTAAAAAAAAAAAGATTTGGAGAAATTAGGCCCCAACTTGATCTTCTCAAAGTTCTATCCTATTGCTATGTGAACATAGCTTCCCCATGTACTTTTGGGTTTTCTAAGACTGATGCCTTTTTTAAAAAAGGAAAATTAAGTTTTATGGAGAGCTTTGCATTTTGGGAGAATCAACACTATATATAAAAGTTGTGAGTGTTGTTTGGTTATGTAGAAGTCTTTGGTTATTATTTTTGTGGATTTTTTTTTTTTTTTTTGGTATTTCAAGTGTTTGACTAATGTGCTTTTTGTTCCCTAAAACATTTGGATAAAATACTTAGACGCATAATAGTGCCAATAATTTTTTCCTAAAACTCAACAGGCTTTATAATTTCTCATAAAGAATGTGACCCCAGGCAGCCCTCTTTCCTACGTATTTACGACTTTATTAACTGCCAAGCTCTGTGTGATCTGAATACCATTGGTTGTCATTTGTCTTTCCCCCTTTCCCCAGAGAGAAAGTTCATTTGCCTTTCAACTCAACTTCTCTGTCCACCAGATGAAAAGAAATAAAATACATGTATAAATACGCAATCAGTGTAATGATTTAAGCATAGTAACTTCTGTCAGTGTTTCTTAGAAATGTTTACATTAGTTTTCTCATTCCATTTCTCAATGGGAAAATAAACTAAGACAGAGGTAATGCTAATGGGCAAGTATTTAATGTACTTCAAACAGAATTCTCTTTTCTCATTTTTAAAGACCAATTTAAATGTGAAAGGATTTTTTTTTTAGATGTTTGCTTTTCCACAAGTCCAAGTTAAGTTCTAATGGACCAGTAGCCCTTGAGGTACTCGACTTGACTACTTGACTTGACTACTCGACTTGATTTGGCAGGGAGTGGAGATGGGTAGGAAAGGTCAGGAAATTATAATATCCAAAAAAGTCTATTATCCTTCATGAAAATTTTATAAAATATATAACATAATTAGTTGCTCATACTAATTTATGAAACAATAAAACATTCTCCACACAATGAGAAAATGGCATATACTTCTTACGTTAAATATGCGGTGTCAATGCAGTCTAGAGTTGTTTTGTTTGTTTGTTCTTTCAATTTGGCCCTTACTTAATACAATCTCTTGCTTTAATTGAAAAAAGAAACATCCACTAGAAACTCCCATGGTCTCTTGATGCGTATAACAGTACTCAGTGTTGAATGAAAGGAAAAACTGAATATCTCATTTCTTTCTCAACAAGATATTCTAATTGAGCCCTTGTGGATCTTATGACAACACAAAGTCAAAACAAAACAGCAATAAATAATAATTAATTAGATGTGCCTCGCCCCAACACAAATGTCTAGAAACATGGGCTCCAGCTCCACTTCCAAGAGAGTTGTGTTCTCTTTTGTTTTGTTTTTGTCTTTTTGGAGGTAAAAATCAAATGAACCTACATATTGACTGCGTCAGACTCAATTCCAGAGGATGTTGGGAAGAACTCTGCCAAGAGAGTAAACCGGGTGTGAGTCAGGAAGCAGAATCCTTCACCCTGGAGACAAATGGCACAGGGAGGATACCGGCACTCCCTGAAGATCCTTCAAAACACAAGCGGGAGAGGCAGGAAACAGCCGAGCGCTGCCAGGTCTTATTTGGAATGTAGCTATTTTCAGTCTCTTCAGACTTTTGTGAAGAGAGTTCAGCTGTAGTCTTACAGAGAAATAAGCAAGCACTGTAAATCTCTTGCTAATAGGTCCTGGGCTTGAAATCTCCCTTAAGTGGCCTGAGTCTCTACAATAGCATGAAAATTGAGCTTGGATTTTTAAGGTATCTTTGCACCACTGAGTTTAAATCATTTTGATACAGTGTTGCTGCTAATGTTTTTTTTTTTAAGTGTCATTCATTTATCCAACAACTATCTAAGCCCTTCCCTATCTCCCTGGATCTTCCTCTGCATTAGGCACAGGCTATGTGAGAACTATTGGGCTTCTGTGCTCAGGGGTTCACAGTAAAATAGGTGAATGTAGAGACTAAGGCGACCAAGAAAATGGAATCCCTGCAGTGACACACTCCCTTAACCCTTAACAGGATAGACAATTCTCTAATGACTTTTTCTTAAAGAATCTCAGCATCTAAAGATTTTTCATTTCTAAGGGAGAGGGATCGAGGATTACTGATAGGAAACATTATGGAAACCAAGGGATGCTTACATAAATTCATCTACATATTCATTAACTATAACTCAGTTCTGTGTGCACATCAAGATATGCACAAACAGAAGCAACCGCAGAGTTCCCAATCAAGCTGTTTACCTAACATTGCAAACTAATTAAACATTATCCTTCAAATTGCAATTTGACCTGTGCTCATGTGCCTATTCTGGCATAGCTATTTACCACTCCACTTACATTCATACATGAGCATCATCTAAATGTCAAGCATCTCCCTCAGAGGATTTAACAGTGTGTGATGCATACGTATAATGATGTCAAACATATTCCTTCAATGTAATGACACTGCTCTATGGCAAAGAGATGAGATTACAATAAGCCTGGGGGACAGAACAGGACTCTCTGGAGAGATCACATTCAAAATTAAACTAGTGTTTTAAAGAATTTAAATTCTGTTAAAGGAGCAGAAGAGAAGGGATTGAAAGACAGGAAGTTCCTGCGCATGGAGAGCTGCATACACACGAGCCCCAGGAGAAGGGGGAGGTCAGAGTTATGGAGAGGGTCAATGCAAGTTCCTTGAGACAGAACACAGAGCCTGGGAAAAGAGTGGCCCAAGAAAGGGATGAGAGACAGACAGGTCTCAGTCAGTGTAACCCACAGGGAGTATCTGTGGAGGCTGTACGGGGCTCAAGTCAGTAACAGCAGAAACATTCAGAGATATGTTTTGAGAGTTTCACCTACAGATTCAAGAAGGGCCTGAAAAGTCCAAGCAGGAGCAAATTCAAAATCATCTCCTAGGTGCTTGTCTGTGTTACTTCACACCAGGAATCCCTGGGAGTAGGATGGTTTGGGAGAGATAAACTCAGCTGGTTTTAAAGACATTTATAAGGTTTTTTAAAAGAACTTAATGAAGTTAGCATAAGAGATAAGCAAGAGGTGTATTACCAATCAATCAGATATTTGGTTAGATAATAACACCACTCTAGCAACATTTATAACAGTGAAACGCGGGAGACAAAGACTGAGGATAAGAGTCAGGTTTGGACAACTGTACAAGGAACTCTCGTGAGTCTCATTTTAGAGAGCCACCTTGACATCCAAGAGCTAGAAATGAGGATCTGTCCTCAAAAGAGACTAAGGTTCAAAACAAATGTGATCATGTACAGTCTTACCTACAGACGGGAGGTAAAATGAAGAGAAAGTGGCATCCAGTTCCTAGAGCTTAACAGTTTGCAGGATAGATGCATTCTCAAGAAGCTACACATAAAAAACGGGAAGACAAATAGAACGGATGGGTGAAAAGGAAGTGTCCAAGAGGAGGAAAGGAGCAACATTCTGAGGGACCCAGAAGCCAAAGGCTTCTTTTCTATGTGCCTGTACAGGGAAACTGAAGTCAGCCGTTCGCTCTGTGTAGAACACTTGCTGAAATAGCAACTCTAATAGGACTTATAATAGTTATAGGATAAAGGTTCAAGGAGTGAGTGAGGCTTTAATTTGAATTGTCAGTAAAAAGAACTTGAGGTTGAACTGAACAAAGAAACAGACTTATGAGAAGGTAAGGAACTGAGGTAATGGCTTCACGTCCTCCTGCGCGGCCTCAGCAGGTTCCCCCTGTGGGACCTCTCTACCTCTCATCCCTTTCTTGGACCACTCTTTCCTCAGGCTCTGTGTTCTGCCTCACGGGACTTGCATAGTCCTCCCTATGACTGTGGCCTCCCCGTCCTTCTTCAGGGGCTTGTGTGTATGCTGGTCTTCTTGCACAGGGAACTTCCTGTCTTTAAATACCTGCTTCTGCACTCCCTTAAGAGAATTTTTAATCTTTAAAATACTCGAAGTCTTATCTTGTATATGATTTCTTCAGAGACCTGCTCTATCTGCACTACAGACTCGTTCTTATCTCCCAGAGCAAGTGGTGTATTGGGCCGTGTTGTGAGACTTTCCCCAGCTGTTGGCAAACTGGTGGATAAGCATGGACCATGCAGATAGTCATGAGGTTTTGCGTTTGGAACTGAAAAACACTGCACCGGGAAGACAGAACAGTGTTTTAAAATGATAAGTCTCTGCACTAGAATGGTGGAAAGAGAAAGATCAAAAGGTCTAACAGCCTGGGAGAAAGCATGTGAGCCGCATGATGGAACTTCCTGTTGGATGTGAAGACAAAGGAGAAGCTAAGAAGCCGCATCAGTATCCCTGCCGACAGTATGCTGATGGAGACGGAGATGGTTGTCTGAATCAACTATTTGAGAAAGGGAACACTTGAAATGGTGCTAAGATCCAGGGTGGACTAAAATGTAACAGACGAAGTTCACTGAGATGGACCAGTAGACCAAGGACAGAGGAGGTGCTATGTAACTAGAAAGTCACCACACATTGCAGTCGCCCGCCGCCGGGCATGGTCATAGCCTATGGACAAGCTGCTGTGAATCTAAAGGAAGTATGGAAAGCGACAAAAAGCTCCGTAAAATGAGAGTCACAGAAGCCACTGAGAGAGTGTAGTAAAACTGCCTCACCGAAGTAAATTGGGCTTTTTGTTTTTCGTTTTTTGTTTTCATATGAAACATGCACATGTTTATCATGGCTCCTGGCACAGAGTTTAAAAAGCACTAACTGAGAACATCTCACAGGCTCTTGATTATACTTGACAACCAACTTTTTACATTTTTGGTTTCAGAGCCCAAAGATAACGCGCCTTCTCCTACAGGTCTGAATAAAGAAAAGGAATCAGCTGGGGCCGTGGCGAGTCTGTGGGGCTCATAGTCAGGGCTTGGCAACATCTCAGCTTCTCCTCTTACACCCCAGAAACACTCTGAGGCAGGGGGATGAAAGCACCAACAATTGCTGCATTCGTTAGCGTCGAGTCATACATCAAACTCCCAAGACCCTTTAGCTCAGCCCTGACCCCATCTATATGACCCTTTTAAAAAAAATTTCTACTTAATTCTCCTTTACAAAGCCCAAAATAGCCAAGAGGGAATCTTCAGGAGGTCAGTGAGAGGGGAGCCTGAGAGGCCCAAGGGAGAGATTCCCCTGGACTCTGAGAACTCTTTTATCAGTAGTTGAATTGGTAGGAGAAAACTTGAGGATCCTGATACAGAAGCAAGGATGTTTTCTAAGTCTGCACACACAGAACAGGAACAATCTAGCACACTTCCATTGTTACGATCTCTTTACCTGAATCCCTCTGTGTTGGCTTCACTGAGCAGCTTCCCAGTGACTTAAGCTGGAAGCCAGCATTGTGGGAGGTAAGCAGACTTCAACACAATTATCTGGCTGGACAGTTTTTTGGTCCGTTTTCCACGAGACCAGGCAAAAGCTGTTGTCTTAGACTGAGTCTCCATACAGGTGTGACCTCACATCTTGCAGGTCCTAATAGAGCCAAGCCACCATGGAAGTACTGTGGGGGAAGGAACAGGGTAGGAGAAACGAGAATGGCCGCCGCACCAATCGCCATACTTTATATATTAATTTTTTGGGTGCTCTCCTTGCTCCAGAGAATTATTTCAGACCTGAGCAAATTGTTTTTAATGGATTCAGCAGCACTAAGGGGACAATACACACCAACTCGTTCTCCAAGGACTGCTTTCAAATGACACTTAAATGAAGGCTACGGGCCTTTCCTATTAACGATATGATATTTACACTATAAAAGTCTATATGGTCAATTTAGAGGAGGGAGAATCACAATTGCCTTGGTTATGTCTATCATGTTGTGAGAAAGGGAGGGGACCTTTGTAGACCTGGACACAGCAACTGCTTCCTATAAAGAAGCCGAAGAGCTTCTTTCAGAACTTCTTAGCTCTATTGTTACAGGGCAAAGGTAGATGTAGGTGCTGCCCAAATGAATTTACTATGTCATATTCTGTATCTATTGCTTAATTCATTCTAGGCCTGAGGAGGGGAGAACATGACATTTCTTGAGTCCCTTGAGAGACAACGAGTACTTCCTTCAAATTTTAAAAATGAAGAAAGCCAAGCCAAAGATAAATGATTTCCCATTTTCACTCACCTGAACATATAGTTCTCTAAGCTCATACTGAAATTTTTTCGGATCTGTGGTAATTGTCACTGGACCAATTTCTGTGGAGGTTAAAAAAAAAGGGATAGATCAGTGAACAGTAACCATTAACATTAAAGATTTTACTATGTTTACAAATGTCTTGTTTCTATACATTATATAATTATTGACTAATAACAGGGAAAATGTTAAAGACTCATTTTATAGTTACTGAGAGATACTTCATAAGTTACTATAAATTGTGCATGTCTAAAGCAGTACATTTTTAATCTTAGGAAACATAGGACCTAGTCAGAAATGTCACAAGATCTCAGATCTCGTTCTTTTTAATATCACCAGTCATAAAATATTTATTCAGTACATACATGACGAATCAATTAGGCATTCATCCTATAATTCAATTTTCTACATTATAGAGAAAAATTCATCCAAGTTAGTTTAAAATAAAATATATTGCTAAACAAAAGGGGGAAGGAAGAGAAGAAGAAAATGAGCATTCACCACCCAGCACACAAAGTTTCTTAATACCTTTGAGGGTACTGATACAAAAGCATTAGCCATGAAAAAAATGCTCTTCCTAACTTCTTCCCCTGTGTTTGGGATAGCCAGGTCTCATTATCAGTATTCTCCTGAGCTGGCTTGGATACCTTCGGGCTGTGTTCCCTCTAACTTGTCCCAGAGGTACTGAGCAAGCCACTGCTTCTAACAGCAGCAACTTGGGACTGTTGCTTCCCATGCAAAGCCATGACTTGTGATTTAAGTCACGTGAAAAGAAGCAATCTGGATAGCAGCTTGTTCTAAGACGGTTATAAACACACGTGTACACGAATATATGCACACAGATGCAACATGTGCATATATACATTATTTTTGGCATTGTAACAAATATATTCAGTACCTAAAGCTTATTCTTTAATGAAAAATTTTAAATACATAATTGAAAGTGCCCATATACAGATACCATTCACCTTTATGAGAACTCATCCATGTATTTGAGAAATGGTATTAAAATTCATCTGAGTATTGGGCTGGTGAGATGGCTCAGTGGGTAAGAGCACCAACTGCTCTTCTGAAGGTCATGAGTTCAAATCCCAGCAACCACATGGTGGCTCACAACTACCTGTAATGAAATCTGAATCCTTCTTCTGGTATGCCTGAAGACAGCTACAGTGTACTCATTTATAATAATAATAAGTAAATCTTAAAAAAAATCATCTGGGTATCATGCAGAAAGCTATGGCATTTAAATTCTTAGAGTAGAGGCAAAGTTTTATACTTTATCTCAGGAAGACATAGGATGCACTGGAAATTCCAGCATGCAGTGGCAACACAAAGCTAGAAAGAGTCTCAACAGCTAGCTTCTATAAAAGATGGTCTAGTTTCAGAAGCATATTGGATTTTATACTTCAAAGGATAATCACTAATTAGCCAGGCCTTGCTCCATGTGGCTTGAAAGCAGACTGTAGAGTTTTTAAAATAATGCGATAAATTGGAAAGGAGCACAATTTCTCTGCCTTGACCTATGTCATTTTTCTAAGAAATGGCACAAGCTAAAATATCTTTGAAGCTTCCTTATAGATTAGACGCCTCTCAATTTGCAAAAGGAACGGAGAGTTGATTGGCTAAACCGTGTGAAAATGCAAACATCTGCATTCCATACAAAGCAGAGTGGCTATTAGCCATGTTCTGAGTGTATGGAAAAATGAGGGAAGCCTATTCCCTCAAGACTAAACAAAGGCATACTTTGCAAAGGAATGCAAAACAGTGACTGGGCATGCCAAACAGTTACACCCTGACAGATGAATTGTCATCAGCACTGTCCAGCCAACCTTCTGTTCCTGCATGGCATATGACTAAAGGCATTCTAGAATGTAGATACAAAGAACATAGGGCTGGAACTATATAAGAGTAAAGGAGAAAAATAAGGAATGTAGTTTGCAAAACTGGTCCCTGTAATACTACAATAAAGGGGGCTGGATACATGCTTGTCTTTAACAACTGATGTAAGAGGTGCTATCAGGGGGAGAGAACTGGTTAGTCTTCATTTAGTTACCCCGAGACTGTCAGATGTACACCTGTTTTCAACCAAGATCAGAATCTGCTCTAAAGCGCATTAACAAACATTTTTGCAAACTATGCTGGACAGCCGAGATAAATCTTTTATCATTTATAAGAAATGCTTGGGAGAGGTAACAGTTTGCCAAGCTGCCATATCCCTCCAGCTGGAAGCATCCTTTCCAACTTTTAAAACATTGAGTGATAGGACGACTTGGCAAACGCAGCTCTCCTCCCTTACAGCACTGGCTTCCATTCCAGTCTCTCTCTTTACTTAACAAAGCCCTGTGTCTGTGTGTCATCGACAATTTCCTCTTCCTTCTCCCTCATGTTGATTTCATTTCCTGCCAGGCTTTCAATGATATTCAGCAGGTACGACTGTGTCCTCTCTTCCTGCCTGAATGTGGTCTTTACTGTTCACAAAATTTCATGGCAACTCTCAAAGACAACCCAAGCTTTCCAGTCTAGGTATCCAAATTTCAAACTCTGTTAGCATCCCTTAGCACAAGTCAGTTGTATTTCTCTCCATCACCATGGTGTTCCTCTGACCAAGTGCATCTCTCTCTAAGTAAGGCCTCATTTAAATCCAGTCTCTTGAGTGCTTTGCCTTTCCACTAATGTCCTTTAATGATATCTCAATAGTTTTGACTGTAATAAAGACAGTGAAGACTAGAAGTGCGTATTTATCAGAATTGCAGAGATCTTCATATTGCTCTGCAGATTTGATAGTTGTTTCCTTTTTTAATGTTTATAACAGGTATTTATTTATTTATTACTTTTATTTTTTTTCACTATCCAGTCCTTACCCCTTCCAGGTCTACCCTCCCACAGTTCCTCATCCCATTCCTCCTACCCCTGTCTACGAGAGGATGTACCCACCCCACTCCACCATACCACCCCCTGCCAAGTCTCCCCACTTTCCGGGGTCTCAAGTCTCTCCAGAGTTTGGCAAGTCTTCTCTCACTGAGGCCAGACCAGATAGTCTTCTGCTGTATATGTGTCAGGGCCTCAGAACAGCTAGTGTATGCTGCCTGGTTGGTGTCTCAGGGTCTGAGAGATCTCAGGGGTCCACTGAAAACTCAACCGAATCAAAAAAGTACAGTGAGGTACCCATCAGTCTCACAAGAAAATCCCTTGGTTCATTCTTTCACCCTCCAAACCAGAAATTTTGAGATTCAGAGAAGATGAAATGGAAAAAAAATGAGTGGCAACAAAATAGGTATAAAGACAGGTGCCTTCCAGTTTCTGTCTGCACCCGGAGCTGATCCTGTGCCACAGCACTCCATACCCAAATACTGCTTGGAGAGAGAGGGTCTCCCAGGAGTGTGGACACACCTGTGAGCATAAGTAAGACCACCACTTCTGCTCTGAGGGACCTGCACGGAGCACCCAGGACACAGGAAAAGAGGAGCAGCTCAGTACAGTATCCTTCCAGTTTCCCTCTACGCTGGGAGCTGATCCTGTGCCAATCACAGTGCTCTGTACCCAAATACCACCAGGAGAAAGCTGGTCTCCAAACACATCTGTGAGCACAGGTCAGAACATCACTTCTGCTCAAATTCCTGGCCCAAGAGGGATCCAACTAGAGCCATCAGGACACAGGAATCAAGGAACAACGTGGGACAGGATCCTTCCTATTTCTGTCTTACCCCGGAGCTGACCCTGTGCCACAGCTCTCCATACCCAAGTTCCTCCCAGAGAGAACTGGTCTCCCAAGAGTACTGACACACAGTCAAAGGCAGCAAAACTAGGTAACACCACACATAACCAGATGGCTTGAGGCAAGGGCAATAACATAAGAAACAGAAACCAAGGCTACTTGGTATCATCAGAACCCAGTTCTCCCACCATAGCAAGCTCTGAATACCAACACAACAGAAACACAAGACTCTGATTTAAAATCACATCTCATGATGATGATAGAGGACTTTAAGAAGGACATAAATAACTCTCTTAAAAAAATACAGGAGATCTGGGTAGTGGTAGCACACTTGGGAGGCAGAGGCAAGCAGATTTCTGAGTTCGAGGCCAGCCTGGCCTATAAAGTGAATTCCAGGACAGCCAGGGCTATACAGAGAAAACCTGTCTCAAAAAAAGAAAAATAAAAAGAAAAGAAACAAGAGAACACAGGTAAACAGGTAGAAGCCCTTAAAAAGGAAACACAAAAATCCCTTAAAGAATTACAGGAAAACATAAACAAACAGGTAAGGTATTGTTTGTGTTATCTTACACAAACCTTCAGGATCTAAAAATGGAAATATAAACAATAAAGAAATCACAACTTCCAGGGAGACAACCCTGGAGATAGAAAACTTAGGAAAGCGATCAGGAGTCATAGATGCAAGCATCACCAACAGAATACAAGAGAGAGAAGAGAGAATCTCAGGAGCAGAAAATATATAGAAAACATTGACACAACATATAAAGAAAATGTAAAATGCAAAAAGCTCCTAACCCAAAAAATTCAGGAAATCCAGGACATTATGAGAAGACCAAACCTAAGGATAATAGGTATAGAAGAGAGTGAAGACTCCCAACTTAAAGAGCCAGTAAATATCTTCAACAAAATTATAGAATAAAACTTCCCTAACCTAAAGAAAGAGATGCCCGTGAACATACAAGAAGCCTACAGAACTCCAAATAGACTAGACCAGAAAAGAAATTCCTCCTGTCACATAATAGTCAAAACACCAAATGCACAAAGCATAAAAGCAGATCTTTCAGAATTACACCAGTCTTCTCACCTGAGACTATGAAAGCTAGAAGATCCTGGGCAGATGTCATACAGACCCTACAAGAACACAAATGCCAGCCCAGACTACTATACCCAGCAAAACTCTCAATTACCATAGATGGAGAAACTAAGATTTTTTTCATGAAAAAAACAAATGTACACAATATCTTTCCACAAATTCATCCCTACAAAGGATAATAGATGAAAATGCCAACACAAGGAGGGAAACTACACCCTAGAAAAAGCAAGAAAGTAATCTTCTTTGAAAAAAACCAAAAGAAGATAGCCACACAAACATAAAAATAACATCAAAAATAACAGGAAGCAACAATCACTATACCTTAATGTCTCTTAACATCAATGGAAGCAATTCCTCAATAAAAAAAGATATCGACTAACAGACCAGATACATAAACAGGACCCAGCATTTTGCTGCAGACAGGAAATGCACCTCAGTGTCAAAGATAGACACTACCTCAGAGTAAATTGCTGGAAAACAATTTTTCAAACAAATGGTCCCAAGAAACAAGCTGGAGTAGCCATTCTAATATCAAAGAAACTCAACTATCAACTAAAAGTCATCAAAAAGGATAAGGAAGGACACTGCATACTCATCAAAGGAAAAATCTACCAAGGTGAACTCTCAGTTCTGAGCATCTATGCTCCAAACACAAGGGCACCCACATTCATAAAAGAAACTTTGCTAAAGCTCAAAGCACACATCACCGCTCACACAATAATAATGGAAACCTTCAACACCCCACTCTCATTAATGGACACATGGAAACAGAAACTAAACAGAGACACAATGAAACTAGCAGAAGTTATGGACCAAATGGATTTAACAGATATCTACTGAACATTTCATCCTAAAACAAAAGAATATACCTTCTTCTCAGCACCTCATGGTACCTTCTCCAAAACTGACCATATAATTGGTCACAAAAAAGGCCTCAACAGATACAAGGAGATTGAAATAATCCCATGCACCCTATCAGATCATCATGGACTAAGGCTGGTCTTCAATACCAGCAAAAACAACTGAAAGCCCACATACACATGGAAGCTGAGCAGCATCTTACTCAATGATAACTTTATCAAGGAAGGAATAAAGAAAGAAATTAAAGACTTTTTAGAATTTAATGAAAATGAAGGCACAACATATCCAAACTGAAGGAACACAATGAAAGCAATACTAAGAGGAAAAAAATCATAGCTCTGAATGCCTCCAAAAAGAAACTGGAGAGAGCATACACTACCAGCTTAACAGCCCACCTGAAAGCTCTAGAACAAAAAGAAGCAAATACACAAAAGAGAAGTAGAGGGAAGGAAATAATCAAACTCAGGGATGAAAGTAACCAAATAGAAGCAAAAAGAACTATACAAAGAATCAACAAAACTAGGAGCTGCATCTTTGAAAAAATCAACAAGATAGGTAAACGCTTAGCCAGACTAACCAGAGGGCACAGAGAGAGTATCCTAATTAACAAGATCAGAAATGAAAAGGGAGACATAACAAGACATTGAGGAAATCCAAAAAATCATCAGATCCTACTGCAAAAGCCTATACTCAACAGGACTAGAAAATCTAGATGAAATGGATAGAAAATACCAAAGTTAAATGAGGATCAGATAAACCAACTAAACAGTCCCATAACCCCTAAAGAAACAGAAGCAGTCATTAAAAGTCTCCCAACCAAAAAAAGCCCAGGACCAAATGGGTTTAGTGCAGAATTCTATCAGACCTTCAAAGAAGACCTAATATTGCCAGGCAGTGGTGGCACACGCCTTTAATCCCAGCACTTGGGAGGCAGAGGCAGGCAGATTTCTGCTTTGAGGCCAGCCTGGTCTACAGAGTGAGTTCCAGGACAGCCAGGGCTACACAGAGAAACTCTGTTTCTAAAAACCAAGGGGAAAAAAAAGAAAAACAGAAAACCTAATACAAATACTCTTCCAACTATTCCACAAAATAAAAACAAAAGGAACACTACTGAATTCGTTCTATGAAGCCACAGTTACACTGATACCAAAACCACACAAAGACCCAACAAAGAAAGAGAATATCGATGCAAAAATACTCAATAAAATTCTTGCACACTAAATCCAAGAACACATCAAAACTATCATTCACCATGATCAAGTAGACTTCATCTCAGGGATGCAGAGATGGCTCAGTATACAGAAATCCATCAATGTTACCTACTACATAAACAAACTCAAAGAAAAGAACTACATGATCATTTCATTAGATGCTAAAAAAGCATTTGACAAAATTCAACATCCCTTCATGTTAAAAGACTTGGAAAGATCATGAATTCAAGACCCATACCTAAACATACTGAAAGTAATAAACAGCAAATCAGTAGCCAACATCAAACCAAATGGAGAGAAACTTGAAGCAATCCCACTAAAATCAGGGACTAGACATGGCTGCCCACTCTCTCCCTATCTATTCAATACAATACTTGAAGTTCTAGCTAAAGCAGTTAGACAACAAAAGGAGGTCAAGGGGATACAAATTGGAAAGGAAGAAGTCAAAATATCACTATTTGCAGATATGATAGTATCCTTAAGTGTCCCCAAAAATTCTACCAGAGGACTCCTACAGCTGATAAACAACTTCAGCAAAGTGGCCAGATACAAAATTAACTCAAAGAAATCAGTAGCCTTCCTATACTCAAAGGATAAAGGGGCTGAGAAAGAAATTTTGGAAATAACACCCTTCACAATAGTCACAAACAATATAAAATATCTTGGTGTAACTCTCACCAAACAAGTGAAAGATCTGTACAACAAGAACTTCAACTCTCTAGAGAAAGAAATGAAAGAAGATCAGAAGATAGAAAGATCTCCCATGCTCAAGGATTGGCAGGATTAATATAGTAAAAATGGTCATCTTGCGAAAGCAATCTACAGGTTCAATGCAATTCCCATCAAAATTCCAACTCAATTCTTCATAGACTTAGAAAGAGCAATTCTCAAATTCATTTGGAATAATAAAAACCCAGGATAGCAAAAACTATTCTCAACAATAAAAGAACTTCTGGGGGAATCACCATCCCTGACCTCAAGCTGTACTATAGAGCAATAGTGATAAAAATTGCATGGGATTGGTACAGTGACAGGCAGGTAGATAACTAAAGACTCAGAAATGAACCCACACACCTAAGGTCACTTGGTCTTTGACAAAGGAGCTAAAACCATCCTGTGAAAAAAGGTAGCATTTTCAACAAATGGTGCTGGCTCAACTGGAAGTCAGCATACAGAAGAGTGAAACTTGATCCATTCCTATCTCCTTATATAAAGCTCAAGTCCAAGTGGATCAAGGACCTCCACATAAAAGCAGATTCACTAAAGCTAAGAAAAGAAAGTGGGGGGAAGCTTCAAACACATGGGCACAGGGGAAAATTTCCTGAACAGAACGCCAATAGCTTATGCTCTAAGACCAAGAATTGACAAATGGGACCTCATAAAATTGCAAAGCTTCTGTAAGGCAAAAGATGCTGTCAATAGGACAATACAGCAACCAACAGACTAGGAAAATATTTTTACCAATCATACATCCAATAGATGACTAATTTCTAATATATACAAAGAACTCAAGAAGTTACACTCCAAAGAACCAAATAACCCTTTTGAAAAATGAGGAACTGAGCTAAACAGAGAATTCTCAACTGAGGAAATTCAAATGGCCAAGAAGCACCTAGAAAAATGTTCAACATCCTTAGTCATTAGGGAAATTCAAATCAAAACAACCCTGAGATTCCACCTCACACCAGTCAGAATGGCTAAGATCAAAACCTTAGGTGACAGCAGGTGCTGGTGAGTATGTGGAGAAAGAGGAACACTCCTCCATTGTTGGTGGGATTGCAAGCTGGTACAACCACTCTGGAATTATGTCTGGAAGTTCCTCAGAAAATTGTACATGGTACTACCTGAGGACCCAAGTGTACCACGCCTAGGTACCCAGAAGATGCTCCAACATGTAATTAGGACACATGCTCCACTATGTTCATAGTTGCCATATTTAAAATAGCCAGAAGCTGGAAACAACCCAGTTGTCCCTCAATAGAGGAATGGATACAGAAAATGTGGCACATTTATACAATGGAGTACTACTCAGCTATTAAAAACAATGAATTTATGAAATTCTCATGCAAATGGATGGAACTTGAAAATATCATCCTGAGTGAGGTAACTCAGTGACAAAAGAACATACAAGGTGTGTACACACTGATAAGTGGATATTAGCCATTCCATATACAGTCACCAAACCCTGGACAGTATTATGGATGCTGGGAAGTATTTGCTGACTTGAGCCTGATATGGCAGTCTCCTGAGGGGCTCTGAGCACAGGGTGTCTGATGGAGGAGTTGGAGAAGAGACTGAAGTATCTGAGGAGGGGTTGAAGCCCCATGGAGGGAGCGACAGTGTCAATTGGTCAGATGCCCAGGAACTCCCGGGGATTGAACCACCAACTAAAGAGTACACATGGAGGGATCCATGGCTCTGGTACCATATGTGGCAGAGGATGGCCTTGTTGGCATCAGTGGGAGGAGAGGCCCTTGGGCCTGAGGGTGTTCAATGCTCCAGTGTACGGGAATGCCAAGGAGGGAGATTGGGAGTGTATGATTGGGTGGGAGAGCACCTTCATAGAGGTAGGGGGAGGGAGAATGGGATAGGGGGTTTCCAAAGGGGAGATCTGGAAAGGAGAAAACATTTGAAATGTAAATATAGAAAATATCCAATAAAAAATTAATTTTTACAAAGAGGTAAAAATAGCTAAAATTTGCCACACTGATGAGCCTAGGCAGCTCACTAGCTTCTCTTATACATGTGTTTTATGAATGATTGTGCCATTGTTAATACTCTCTTCCTTTACTCTGCCTCACAAATGGGATGGGTCATAACTGGAATCCCTAACTGGATGTCTAGAACTCTTTATCATTGCATACCATGATAATTTCTTAAGTAACAATAGAAAACTATCTCTGTTGCCTAGTAAATGTTGTAATCAAACACAAATGAAACCTTGGGAAAGAAACCTGCCTGGAAAATTGCTGCAAAACCTGTATCAAATGCCGTCTTGACAGTTAACAAACATATACTTTGCCTTCAAAATTTTCACAATCTACCCGGAAAAGTAAAATGTAGATGTATAACTCCACTGCAATGTAGCAAGTACTCAAATGGAATTATGAGAAAAATCAGGTAAGAACACCAGCTGACTTTAAAAAAAATACTTTAAGTTGAGAAAGACCTAAGAGACTTGAATGTAAGAGCTGTGTTTATAAGCTCAGCACTTGAGAGTTTGAGGAGGGAGGATCTCATGTGTGAGGACAGTCTACAGGCTATGTAGGAACACCATGTGTGAGGACAGTCTACAGGCTATGTAGGAACACCGTGTGTGAGGACAGTCTACAGGCTATGTAGGAACACCGTGTGTGAGGACAGTCTACAGGCTATATAAGAAGACCATGTTTTGGCCACTGTGCTCCGAAAAAGAAACTAAAGAATATCTCATCTGAAAAGTAAAGACTACAGATTTCAAAGTAGAGACCAAAGGAGATCCTTTTTATCGTGAGTTTCTTTTAAAGCCCATGCATGAAATTTACAATGCATTCCTATAGTTAATCATATAAGTTACTATGACTGTGTTTGCAATTATATTCAAAACTTGTAAGAGCCCGTAACATACATCAATCTAAACCGTTCCCCTCAGTCTTACAACAGCCTCCTGAAGTGGAAACTAGGATAATAATAAAGACAAGTGACATTTAGGTGGGAAAACAGTCACTAAGCCTCTCTAAGGACCATAGCTCAGAAACCTGCAACTGCATTTACTCCATGATTCTGGTTGTTAAACCATTTTTATGTCCCTTTGTCTTAAGAATTAGCACCCAGAGAGGTGAATCTCAAGAGTACTAAAGAACAAGGGTTGGGGGCCTAGCTGCTAAAATTTCACCATAAGTCCATCAAGGGCTCCTTGCTAAGCTAAGATCAGTAAAGGCTGATCATGATCTGAATACTTATCATGTCTGATGTAACCACAGTGTTTTGACTTTGAATAAATGGTTGGTATACCCAATATATTAATTTCCATGCAATTTATTTTTTTAAAAAACAAATCATGTTGGGAACATGTAAGTATAAGATAGGTGTCATAATTCTGATGCGCTCTTTAGATTTAAAAAAAGAAAAACCTTAAATTCTAAGATGGACTTGCCTCATCTTGATAATTTTGCTATTTCCTATTTCCCGGGGGCTTTATCAAAGGCATTGGACTCTGTGCCAGCATCTCAGCCATTGTTCTCCTAATCTGAGAAGCTGGACCTAGTTGAGAAAATAACGGAAAGACATTCACAATGTAATATTTTCTTACATTGCTTCATTTGGCAAGATCAATATCCAGTTCCTCGCTTCCTTTTTCCTTTCCACACACAATTTCTGGCCCTGAGAATGTTTCTACTTAGCTTGGAGCAGTTTCTTGATAATGAGAGCCTCTGTCTGCCCTGCTGCTACCTTCAAAAGTCTATTTGCTCTCATGGTTGCAATCGTGGTTTGTGGTGTTTTCCCTCACCTTAATGTTGATAGTCGCAAATAAGAAGGTGAAAGTGATGAATAGCACCAAACAGGACCTGGCAAATTAAAAGCCAGATTCCAGCTGTGACTTACAATAATAACGAGTATCTTAAAAGAAGTCTGAGCTAGCATCTGAAGAGAGACAATGGACCAGTACACAGAAAGAAAGGAAACATCTTCAGTTGCTAAGAAAGTTAGAGAGACCCTAGGGTCTGAGAGGAATGTAAGAGGAGACAACCAAGAAGGGACCTGGTAGAGTGCTCACCTGAAGAGGCCAGGTTAACGGAGTGGCAAACAGCAGATACAGCTGCCTCGAACTTCCTCTCACCATATACCATACTTGACCCACTTTCTAAAAATTATATTCTCAATTTAATGAGTCAATTCTAAATGATATTTGTGTGCAGAAACACTAGCATATATTTATTCAAAGCATTAAAGTTGTTTTCTGAATAAAAATGAAGAAATCCTGTTTTCTGTTGAGGAGATGCAACATGAACCGGATTCATGATTACACTCAGTTGGAAGGACATCGTTCTCTTCCCAGAGTCCCCCCATTGCTGTCCTGTATCCTCTTAAGATGATCTCCATCAAATTGACAAGAGTAGAACTGATGTGTATGTTTGAGCTGAGCTGGTGCCAAGTACATTTCAGGACTCATTGTATTGAGTACATTCCTCCTTTCATTAGAAGAGGCACCTGTAGGGATCACTGGACGACCGTTAATGACAGTCTTGGCCACAGAGTAATATACATTTGGTACATTTTATAAATCTGGAGTCAGAGACAAATTCATGAGAAACAGGTTGTCTAACATCGACTAAATAGCATTCTGATCCACTATCCAAAAAGGCCATCCATTGAACAAACGAGCCATGTGATGACCTTAGTGCAAGTATTCAGCAGAGCTGCACAGTGTGGATATAATGCACAGACTGGCTCAGCTCATTTATTCCGAGCTCCTGAACAGGATGTAGGAAAAATGGCAAATGAATTCAGCAATGCTACACAGCTCTTTAGAACAGGAAGTAAAGAAGAATGCCTTCCTAGTGGGCATGGAAGATGCGGCATGCAGAGAAGGCTGTTATCGCTTAGACTGGACTTTGGCCAGGGCATCAGCAAATACTTTTGTATAAACAATCGTGGGATTTTTAACAGCAGCAAAATACAGACTTTCAGCTTTGTATGTAATCTTAAACACAAAATTAGATTTTTAGCATCCAATATGTCTGTGTGCTGATAAGGAGAGGCAGGAAAACATATTTTTGATTCATCTATTTAATAAGATTTAGCTAAACAACATTTCTAATATGATCAGGGTACTATGAAGACAAAGAATAATAAAACAAATGTCATATCCAAGAATACTTCTTAAATATAGTAGCTATATTTTCATAAAGAAATGTTTCCTGATTTTGTAATTAAAATTTTGACATTATTTTGTATGAGTGCACATGACTGTGTTCTATGAGTGAATATGTGTATTATGAGTGTGTGTGTGTATGAGTATGTGTGCCATGTTAGTATGTGTATATATGAGTAACTGTGTATATGGTTGTATGGGTATAAGTGAGTGTATGCGAGGTGTGTGTATGTGTAAATGAGTGTGTATGAATGTGGGTGTGTGTAGCAATAACAGGTTTCCATGTGGATTTTTCAAACATGCTTAGTGTCATTCATCCTCCCGCCCTATCCTTTGCTATAGCTTCCCACCCCCTCTCTAAATCTCCCTCCCTGTTATTCACCTTCCCCTTTTATATCACCTGCATATTTATATGAAAGAGTTTAATTGGAATTAAATCCTATACAGATGATTATGATCGTCCTAGAAGCCATAGGTTACCAAATAAAAAGCCCAGCATTAGGTCTGGGCTACCTCACGTTGTGTTGTTTAGGAGTGCCAGGCTACTGACATTGTGCTCAGTTGCCCACCAGAACCTGATGGTAAACCACCCACTGCTTACGACACTACACTTTTGTCACAGGATATGAGAAATCAACTTGCTCCTGACCTGGAAGCTTCCCCCATGGTGGCTGGTTTGCACAGTACTAGTGCTATGTAGGTTGTTGAAGGAAAACTTGATTGACATTCTTACGCAGCTGTTTACCCTGTGAATTACAATAAGGACCAGCGTCGCATCGTGCCAACATGCCCATAGGTGCAGTAGTGGCCCGAGTTCTCTGGAGTCCACCAACCACTTGCTGATTAGAATTCAGGCTTATTGTGGTTATTCTGCTAAATGGACCTACTACCAAACCCAAATTTGTATCTTTTAACTATAGATTACTACAGCTCTCAGACCCCACTAGGGAAGTTTCACTGTACAGTGGATTGAAGCTGATGCACAAACTCACTTCTGGTCTAACTACAGAGAATGCTAGTGGGGTGCTTGCCCACCAGAGTGGACCACTGTGAAAAAGGGAGCAGAAAGGTTGTAAGAGCCAGAGACCAGGGAGGACCAGTGTGAAACAGTGTGTGCTCAACATTCTAAGACCTCCGCTCCCATGAACTCAGAGCAGCTGTGGATGCCCACACAAGACCAAGACACTCAGCATTCCAGCAGGAACAGGGAGATCACAAGACTCTACCTCTCACTGAGGAGCTGCTGATAGCGGATGGATTCTGGGGAGGGGGGGGTTAACCTGACTCTGTTAAAGGCTGCACATTTATGAATACAGAGAGCATAAGAAGAATTCAATGAGTTCAAAAACATAGAAGACAGCGTGATAAGAAGGGGAGTGGGGGGGGGTTAGGGCAAGGGATAAGAGTGACATAGATCAAATTATTCTGAAATTCTCAGAATTAAATGCTGAAGTTCCAGGCATGTGTCAACACACACAGCAAGACCATGATCTTAATTCTTTGAGGGTAGACTGAAGCATAAGCTAATGTTGAAGCAGGATGATCACAAATTTGAGATAGCCTGGGCTATACAGCAAGGCCCAATGCCCTGTCTCAGAGAAAGACAGACAGACAGACAGACGGACGGACAGATGGAGGAAGGGAGGGACAACGGGAAGGAGAGAGGATGAGGGGAGGGAGGGAGGGAAAATGAGAGGGCGAGAGGGTAGGAGGGAGATGGGAGATTTCATAAAGACATAGAATTGCTGAATCACATGGTAATTCTATTTTTCCTTGTTTTTAAGAGGACCAATGCTTTTCCTCAATGCTACCAAGTTTTACTTTTTAATCAGTGGTGCACTAAGTTTCTAGTTTCTCAAAATGCTTTTAACATTTGTTGTTGTTCTTGCTGCTCCTGCTGCTGCTGCTGCTGCTGCTATTGTTGTTGCTGTTTATACATTAGCCATTCTCTTGTGTGGTGGTATCTCACTATAGCTTACTTCACATTGAACATGTTGAGGATCATTTATAATGTCCTTACTGAACATTTACATCTTTAAAAATATCTCCTCAGGTATTTTTCAAATTTTTGATCTATTAAGCTATGTTTTGTTGGTGAGTTTTAGGAGTTTATGTAGACCCTGCATTTTGGTTTTTTGTCCCATGCAGGATCTAGCATTCTCTCATAAAGGCTGTCTCTTTGCTGTCAATAGTGTCTTGGAATACATAAAATTTCAATGAGGTCAATTTTTTTAAAAAATTATTGAAATTCATTTTCAAGTTTTAATTGCTATGTTGGGAGACTCACTCACAAGCAGGTCATAAGGCAGAGAACAGGAGATTGTGGAGTGTCTAGCCCTAATGAACATCTGCATCACACCTCTTCCCTCGCACGACAGAGATCACCATGACAGAACAGGTGGAAAGATGGTAAGAGCCAGAGGTCACTTTTGCAGCCATGAACTAGAGTTTTGCCACCTTGACAAGGATGTTTTATATTCAGACCAGCTGTGACTGCATTCGTAAGACCAGCACAATATCAAGCCAGTCAAAATCCCAACATGACTGGGGAAGAGCTCACAAAGTCTCACCCCTTGCTGAGGAGCTGTTAGCGATTGTTGGCTGTTGGGGGTGGGAAGTCAGAGCGTTAGATAATGGATAAGGTCTGTGATAGGCGACCCGTGTTCCAATGGCCAGCCCTACAGATAGGTACCTAATGGGAGCAATAAATGGACTCAGTGGGTTTAACAAATACAGGAGGGTGGACAGGAAGAGTGGGAGTGGGTATAGACGAAGCTGGAGGGGGAAAGTGTGGGCACACTTAATCAAGTGAGTGAAATTTTCAAGCATGAAATTCTCAAAACTGAAATTGTTCAGAGAAAAAGTTGTAAGTTTCTGTTAGATAATTTTTAACATTCATATTCTTTCAAATAAGTAAACAAATCAGCTCAAGTGAAATAAAAAGGAAAATTATAAAAAAAATAAGTTATTAGGTAAGAATTAAACATCTATGTGTTTTCCAAGTATTTACAAAAGATTCCAATATTGTTGGGATTTCCACATGCTGTGAGAATAGACTCCACTTCGGTCTTGATTGTTTCCATAACAATCAAACAAACGTATGCACATTTTCTATTGTGTTTTCAAGAAAAACAAATGTAATTAGTGATCCAGACCTATATTTGCAGAGTATCTTATTTACAAAAATACAGGAGACGTGTTAACATATGATGGGTGTACGCGGTTTCCTCTAAATACTTGCACCGATTCATACAATAGGAACAGCCACAACCTTGAGGGTAGCTCAGCTGTCAAGAGAATGTACAAGGAAACAAATGATTTAAAGGAGGTCTCAATTATAAGGCTCAGAAATAGCTGAGTGTGCCTGGGCAGCTGCATGGATTTATAGCCAGTGCATTTGCACAAGGCCCAACTCCCAGCAGAGGCCTCCCTAGAGCCTAATGCTCTACAGTCGATACTCCCCTCCCTAGCGTCTAATGCTCTACAGCCGCTACTCTCAAATTACTTTCTTCTTTGGAGTTGTGTTTTGTAAGTGAAGTTGATGGAACAATGGATTCAGATGATAGGACATCACGTCCTGGCTAATGCCTGGTCAGTCTTCCCACCATTTCCCAGAGCAGGTTCTCAGTCTCAGATTCTCCTGTTCCCAGAATGTGTCACTCAGTAGCCCAATGGATTCAAATCAGTTGTCACCTTCAACCCCACAAGGACCAGAATGTACACAAGGATGGGGCCCTCAAGCACTCTGCGTTATCCAAGAGCAGTTCATGCAAAATGCAAACCTTGCTCTGGGATGGCAGAAGTGCATCAGTGGCCAAGGCCAAGTCTTAAGTCCCTCATGCCTTTCACAAACTCTAGATCTAAACATACCCTGGCGCCTGGGTTTTAAGTCTGCTATGGGCTGCTTTTTCATCAAAGATTGGGGCTGCTGGGAAAGACGCCTGGCTCAGTCTCACCCGCTGAACACATTTGGGATACAGAACTTGCGTCTCAAGGCTTGCACGAGGGGTAACGTCACATGGCAGCTCTGCCATGGGTCAAGTGTATCGCACATGACGAAGAACCCGTAGGCTCATGCCATGCTTCCCTTAACCCAGAAGTGTCCATGTGCGCCAGATTGCCGGTGCAGACTCCATGCCAGAAGGTACAGGGGCTCTTTCTTTGCTTCCATCCCTCTAAAAGCTGGTTTAAATTAAATGGATCTTTACCATCCATCCGTATTTTGTGAAATAAATGCAAATATAAATGCAGAGCATTTAACTGGGATGCAGATTTACTCAAATTACACAATTCATATTTTGTGGCTGATCCCAGATGGTGTCTATAGCTGGCCAAAAGAGACAAACACAAGCCAGATTAAGGAATGCTGAAGAAGAAACCATTTATAATCCTAGCAATAGTATGGACATTCCAGGTTTATCATGAAATTATGTAAATTAGTACTCCCGATGGAAAGGCATAAGCCATTCTTAATGAAGAGGAAAACATAAATATTAAAATATATGTATTCTGGTCACTTTATTGATTTTAATATATTTAAATTATTAAATATATATACACAACAACTTTGGGCTGCATTTTTAGAAAATGACAACATTCTTCTTAAATTTATTTTTAAAACAATGTCTTAGTCAGGGTTTCTATTCCTGCACAAACATCATGACCATGAAGCAAGTTGGGGAGGAAAGGGTTTATTCAGCTGACTTCCACATGGCTGTTCATCACCAGAGGAAGTCAGGACTGGAACACAAGCAGGTCAGGAAGCAGGAGCTAATGCAGAGGCCATGGAGAGATGTTCCTTACTGGCTTGCTTCTCCTGGCTTGCTCTGCCTGCTCTCTTATAGAACCCAAGACTTCCAGTCCAGGGATGGCACCACCCACAAGGGGCCCTACCCCCTGGATCACTAATTGAGAAAATGCCCCACAGCTGGATCTCATGGAGGCACATCCCCAACTGAAGCTCCCTTCTCTGTGATAACTGCAGCCTGTGTCAAGTTGACACACAAAACCAGCCAGTACAATTGACCCCTTGTCAACTTGACACACAAACACATCACTATTAAGCCTCAACCCTTATGTTCTTATTCATCCCCAAGATTTAAAGTTCCACAGTCTTTACATATTAAAAGTTCAATTAATTTAAAATGTCCAATATCTTTTAAAATTCAAAGTCTCTTAACTGTGGACTCCACTAAAATACGTTCTTCCTTCAAGAGGGAAAAATATCAGGGCACAGTCACAATCAAAAGCAAAACCAATGTCTGGGATCCAACTTTTGATTTTCTGGGCTCCACCAAGGGCTTAAGTCACTTCTCCAGCTCTGCCCTTTGTAGCACACATCTTGTCTTCTAGGCTCCAGAAGCCTGTACTCCACTGCTGCTGCTGTTCTTGGTGGTCATTGCATGGTACTGGCATTTCAAAACACTGCTGTAACTAGGCTTTACCAATAGCCTCTCATAGACTGTCTTCATGGTGCCAAGCCTCAAATCCTTTGCATGACTCCTTCAGTCCTGGGTCATCAATTGCAAACTAAGGCTGCACCTTCACCAATGGCCTTCCATGGCCTCTCACTGTGCCGAGCCTCAGCTGCTCTTCATGACCCTTTAGTGCTGTTAAAACTAGTACCACCTGGGTGACTCTTCTACATTACCAAGTCCTGCTGCAGCACAAGATACAACCTTGGCTATCCCTGGAACATAGCCTCTTTGTGCTCTCAGAAAACATTTCCCAGAAGATGTCACCTCAATGATGCTGGTCTCTTCTTAATCACCACTAATTTCTTAGCTCCAGCTAACCAGCATCAATAGTCCCAGTAATGCAAAGTTTTCATTTTAGTAGTTTTGGTATCTTGTTAATCACAGCTGATACTTCAGCCCCAGCTAACCAGAACCACAGAATCTTCACAATCAAAACAACATGACCCTGATAAAAGTCTTTAATCTTCCCTCTGAAATTTCACAAGCCAGGCCTCCATCTCTGCACTGTTCTCAACATGATCTTCCAAGCTCTTACAGAACATTCCACAGAGTTCTTAACAACCAGTGGTTCTTCAAGCTCAAAGATCCAAAGTCCTTCCACAGTCCTCCCCAAAATATGGTTAGGTTGTCACAGGAATACCCCACTCCTGGTACCAATTTGTCTTAGTCAGGGTTTCTGTTCTTGCACAAACATCATGACCATGAAGCAAGTTGGGGAGGAAAGAGTTTATTCAGCTTACTTCCATGTTGCTGTTGATCACCACAGGAAGTCAGGACTGGAACTCAAGCAGGTCAGGAAGCAGGAGCTGACCCAGAGGCCATGGAGAGATGTTCCTTGCTGGCTTGCTTATTCTGGCTTGCTCAGCCTGCTCTCTTATAGAACCCAAGACTTCTAGCCCAGGGATGGCACCACCCACAAGGGGCCCTACCCCCTTGATCACTAATTGAGAAAATGCCCCACAGCTGGATCTCATGGAGGCACTTCCCCAACTGAAGCTCCCTTCTCTGTGATAAATGCAGCCTGTGTCAAGTTGACACACAAAACCAGCCAGTACAAACAATAAAGGTGATTAGATCAGTGAAAACCAATAAAAGAAGGAATGAAGGACATCATGTCTATCAGACAGTGAGAAGACAGCAGCACTGTTGTTCATCTATGGAGCAGGGTAGGTTCACACACAAACTCTGGACCTGTGAGAAGGCTCAGAGAGTAATGGTGTTTTCAAGAAACCTTGGTGACCCAGAACCAACAACTAAAGAGGAGAGAACAACTCCCAAAAGTTGTCCTCTGACCATAAACTTGCCATGACAGGTATGCTCCTACACGCAGACAGACAGACAGACAGACATACTCATACTTAAAATAAATTCATAAATAAAGGGTTTCTTTAATTTTAACTTTAATTCCCATTTGTCATTATATGGTAAGACAATCTCTAAATGGATTAGTTGGGTAACTATAACCAATATAATTATTTAAGCAAATTGAACATTAGAATAATTAGAATACATATCTAGATTCTATAGACAAAAATATTCTACAAAAATATTCCCTTTCTTAAGGCAGTATAATAAATTAAGAAAAAACTTATTAGATATGAATATCTGAAAAATAAATGAATCTTAAAAACTGAAATAAAACATAAAGGTAAAACTTGGCAACATTCTTACCAACGATTTGTATCAATTAGACTGTGTAGTGCTATAGCATGTTCAAATTGATTTAAAAAAGGAAAGTGCTAAATACCACGTAAGAGTGAGGCCAAAGACGTAAACAACACTCCAATCCAGTGAGAGTGAAAGGCGTGCAAACTCCTGCACACCTGAAACACACCGGGCAGGAGGGGAGACTTTCTATAAGATCGTTACTCAAGCCAGAGGCATGATGAACCTGGAACATTTGTACATTTGCTAATATTGAAAATAATTACCATTGGCGTGTTATGTGTTGTATGTATCGTGGGTATTATAAGTCTTAAAGATATTTGTAATGAACTCGTTTTTCTGTGACAGTTCACTGGAAATAAAAGGGCACTGTCATTATCAGGATATTAATGACAAGTGTCATTCAAAAGTGATTAAACTACACAACTTTCTAAAGACTGACTGAAGCTAAGTGTCCTTGCATGTGGAAGCACAAGCCAATGTTTCTCTATAAAATTAAAAGGAAAATCGAATTGCAGATGTTAGCTGAAATTATCTGTAAAGCCACACAGGTTTAAGCACAAATTCTGAAAAGCAACATCAATTTAAAAAAAATGGGTGTTTTAACTTGATAGAACAACAAATACTTTCTTATTTTTCAAATTTTTCTAAACAGGGGCTGAGAGAATGGCTTAGTGTAAGAGCACATGCCATGCAAATGTGAGGAAGTGAGGTTACATTGACAGCACCCCATAAAAGCTGACAGGCCACAGGGGCTTGTGATCACAACGTTGGAAGGCAGAGACAAACAGATCCTGACAGTGTTCTGGCCAGCTAGAGGAGCCAAGACAGTTCAATGTCTCAAGGCAATGAGGAAGGGAACGTGAAGGAAGACAGTTCACATGCAGGCCTGGTCTCAGCATGCACACACATAAATGCATGCACCCTCATACCTACATGCATGCAACATGCATCAAACATACACGCACTCATACACACACACAGCACACAAAGGAAGTTAAAAGATTTTCTAATCATTGTACTCACAAGTTATTGTGTTATTGGCTGTTTGAATTTATTAATTTGTTTATAATGGTCATTGATAAAAGCACAAAGATATTTCTCAGACAAGATACAAAGGATCAATCTGAGGCATCATCGGTCAATGTTGTGAGTTTCAGTAGTTTAAATATTTATCATCCAATAAAAACAGTCATTGTCCAGATGCTGTGTTCTCTTCCTCATATCTCTCTTTGTTCTCTTTTAAGGGCACACCTCTACAGAATGTCACCTTCTTACTCATCAGTCTTTGGTCACAATAAAAAGAATCTCTGTTCACTGATGACACAAAAATACTACTAGGGTTTATAACCCCAGAATCCAAACACAGCCTGATTTGGGTTATTTTTCTTCAGATAATCAATTTTTATTTTCTTTGCATATTCTTACAGTTACATTTGTCCTTTTATAAGCAGATGTCTTGACTCTTGCATCTTCATTGACTAGTAAATTGTACAATATTTGGAATAATGGTAAATATTGAAGACAATGCTGATTTGAGCATGCCCACTTTAAATATAAATGCTTCTTTTAATATGAGGAGGTTTGGAGTATTTGCCTTAGTTAGCAGATTAAAAAACAATCCACATTTGGAAGTTGCCTGCGTCTCTTTAAGGTCAGTAAGTTAGTTCCTTTGTTCCGTTTTTTCCCTCCAATGTTCTGGTTTGAATCTTTTCCGAAGACTTTCAGTAGAGGCAAACTGCATCATGGAGTTAAGATAATGAGCAAGCATCTGCTGGGTCCTCTCAAACCACCAGCACACGGCTACAGTGGTAAAGATAGGCATGCGCGGCCCCACAAATGCCAATGGCAGGGATCCAAGACCTTTCAAAAGCTCTAGGGGAGAAACAAGGGGCAGTCTGTGGCACCCTCTCCTATCACCGCCATCAGCCCTTCCTTACCAAGTGATACCTGTGAAGGTTTCATACCTCTGCTCCCAGTTCCCACACTTCTCTCCTTCGCTCTGAAGAGCCTTCCTGTTATCGCATGGAATCGAGCCATCCCTTTAAAGCCTGTGCTCCAAAGAGCAAGAGATCCTCCCTCTTTATCAATGCGCTGTACTCAAACAAAAGCCCTGTAACTGAGGTGTGTCCTACAGGCACCCATTAATAACAATTAGCAGAGACACCAAAAGAGGGAGTGGGCCAACCAAGCTCCCCGCTGCTCTGACTAATGTGGCTTTGATTGCTGCCGATCCACAACCTGCTGGAAAGTTCTACTGAGCGCCCATGAAAAGGCTCACAGGATCTGAAGTGCTTTCTCACAGACCGCTCTCCCTGCCCTGCCCCGTTTGCTAAATGTCTAAGCAAAGACACTGCTTATTCTTTTGATTGGAGTCCAGGTAAATTTGGTTGAAATCAAGACTCTGTCACAGATTAAAGTTTGTTTCAGAGTTTTGTCAAATTCTTCTAGTTTCCTTATCTGAGAATCCTGCATATGTAGCATGGGATTGGCAAGAGACCTTAGAGAAGGGAGAGCACATGGCAGGACTGGAGTAGACTGAGCACGCAGGGAAGTGCAAATGCCATAATATCACTATGGCTCCCAGGAGCCTTCTGGATCTTACAGCTGATAAATAACTACCGCATGGTGCGGAAAACCCGGAAAAACACCTTAACCTGGGAAGTTGAAGAAGAAAATTGTTTCCTACTGCCTAAGAGGGTTTACAGAATCCCGATTTCTACCTCAGAAAGGAGTCAGGCAAACTATATTCTTATTTGGTCATGTCTTTTAATTTTTTACACTTTTACAGTTTGATAGAAGGGGAAATTTCAGACATTTGTGATCATTGGGTGATTTTGCAAAACTAAAAATCTACTCCTTGTTTTCATACAGTAAGAATTCATTTTCCAGCCTGTCACTGAATCAGATTTCCTAATTTTATAATAGATGACCCTAAGATCAACTGTGGCTTGATCTTTGATTTTATATTTTATGATATTTGTAAATATCATAAATACCCAAACATGAAGGAAGTAAAACCATGTAGCAAAAATCGGATTCTGATCTGAGTTAGCTAATTCGTGCTTTAGCTGTGCCCGACAACATCAGTATGAGAAACTCAATGAGAATTTGCAGTTATGCTGCATGTTACTGTCTCCAAAGTCCTGGAGAAAAATGACCATCTCCTTTCTGTTGTTTACAATATGTTTGCTGTAAAGGCTATTTTCCTTGTTTACTTATCAAACATCTTGTTTCTCTGAATTAAAGATCATTCTGAATGAAGTCTGAACTATTTGTGGAGGATTTACCAGGTGGGCTCAGCATCTCCTAAAATGGCTCCCAAACGTCCCCACCTCCTGGTAATCATACTCTGGATAATCCCGTCTCCCTGGTAATGGACTTGTTTCTTATGGAATAGGATAAAATGCAGGAATATCGTCATCAATGCTGGATTACCTAAAGACAACAGGCCATCTTGTATTCTCTTGACCTCTGGTGGAAGCCATCCATGAGAAGTAGGTGTGTGAATTACCCTCTTACCCCAAGAGAGAGTCACTTGGCATAGACTGAAGGCAGCCTCCGGCCAGCAGGCAGCAACTACCTCAGGTGCACAGTGCTCATAGAACGCAGTCCTATCAACAGACATATGAGAACCTGGGATCCAGCTCATCGGTCAGTCAAGTTTTGTGATGGCTGTAGGCCCAGCTGGCAACTTTCTTGTAGACATATGAGAAACCCTGAGCCAGAGGGCCCAGGGTTAACTAAGTTAAGCTGAGATCCCCGCCTCACAAAAC
>JADRCD010121769.1:0-10583 GCA_019843815.1 Montemys delectorum
AGATAGATAGATAGATAGATAGATAGATAGATAGATAGATAGATAGACAGACAGGGAAATTACTCAAAATCACATTCTTCCATTTCCTCCTCTGTAAAATGGGACTCCTAATAGAATAAGTCAAGGACCAAATGAAATAATATTAATCACTTAGTGTCTGGCACATGAACAGTAGCTTTCTAGAAATGGTACCTACTGCATTATTCCAGTTTCTACAAGGAGATTGTGTTTCTTGTATAATTTTGAAAATTCAAGAAGAGACTAAGATGGCAGGAGAGAAGACACATGATTTAGCTTCTGAGGACCACCACAACAAACTCCTACAAACTAGATGGCTTGAACAACTGTGTTATAATTCTGAATGCTAGGATTCCATGACCCATTAGCAGGGTTGGGACCTGCAGAGAGACTTCAAGAGAAAAACCTGATCATGGCTCTCCTCTTGCTTCTAGTGGTTTTCTGGTGAGCCTTGGTATTTCTTTGCTTATAAAAGCATCTGTTATCATGTCCATGTGGAATTCTCCCATACACAAGTCTGTCTGTGCATCCAACTTTCTCTTTTTATGCTAATGGCAATCAATAGGTAAGGGCTCACCAAAAAGGCGTTACCTTAACTTCATCACTGAAAAGATATGTGTTGGTTAGTTTTCTTACTTCTGTTACAGAACTCCTGACATAAACAACTTGAAGGAGTGGGAGATTGGTTATTTTAACTCACGTTGTCAGAGTGTGTGGCCCATAGTCTGTTGGCTCCATGCATTTGGGAAGAACAACATGGTGGCAGGAGTACGAAGCACAGATGGTTTACATGTTGGTGCGAAGAAACAGGGTGAGAATCCCAGTGGAGCAGTGATGAGTTAACCTCCAGGATCCATCCTCAGTGACTACTACCGTCACTCAACTTCTAAAGCATCCAGAACTTTCCAAAACAGCACTGCTAACTGGGGGACAAGTTTTCAACTTGAGCCACTGGGGGATAGTTCACCTGCAAACTACAACAGACTGTATTCCAAACTACTGTGGCCAGTGGTCAGAACGTCAATGTTTTGGGGTGGACATAATTTAGCCTAAATGATAGAGGAAATCAAATTAAAAGTTATTATACTTGGTCAGATTTAATCTGGGGCCCTGGCCTAGATGAGATCATTGACTAGAAAGGATTAGTATATTCTTTAGTATTTATAGGGAATTTATAGTCTCTAGAATTTGGAAGCAATTTACAAAATCTGGGGTCTCTTGGGCAGCAATGTGTCTGATTATTTTTCCTCTTTTTTTTTTAAAGATTTATTTATTTGTTTTATGTGTATGAGTACACTGTAGCTGTATAGATGGCCGTGAGCCATCATGTGGCTGCTGGGAATTGAACTCAGGACTGCCCCGCTTGCTCTGGCGTAATACATTGTAGCTGTCTTCAAGCACACCAGAAGAGGGCATCAGATCACATTATGGCTGGTTGTGAGCCACCATGTGGTTGCTGGGATCTAAACTCAGGACCTTCGGAAGAGGTCAGTGCTCTTACCTGCTGAGCCATCTCGCCAGCCCATATTTTCTCCTCTTAAAATCTAAAACTCACCAATACTTGGGAGGTTCACATATGTAGTGGAACAGCCATTATCAGCTCTGACACGCCCAGGTAGTAACTTAAGTCCCTCTTACGATCCAGAATGGCTACACTTATTTTAAATACAAGTGATGATGGGAATGCCAGTAGGTCAACCATTACAGATATCAGGAAGGCAATTCCCCAAATGATTAAAAACAGCACGAGTGTATAGGCCAAGAATCATACTTCTGGGTTTATAGCTAAAGCAAAAGAAGTTGTTGTGTTAAAGCAGATCTGGACACCATGTCCATTGCTGCACAAGTCACAATACTGAGGATACAGAAGCAAGCTAAGTGTCAGTGAATGAATGAATAGAGAAGAAAACATAGTATTGTGGAATATAACTCAGTCATAAGAGGACAGAAAGAGGCCTTTCTGTTTGTGACAACATGCATGGACACAGAGAATAACAATGCTGAGTACAGTCAATCAGGCATAGAAAGATAAATACTGTATGATCTCCCTTACATGTTGAGAGTGGAATGGTGTTTCCCAGGACCTAACGGGTAAGGAAAATTGGGAAATGTATCAAAGTTAAAACCTTATAGTTATGAGTCCGGAGGACGAGTTTAATGGATATCATGGTACCATGATATAGTGATTAACAATGGATTACTTGCTTGAAATTTGGTAAGAGGGCAGACTTTATGCATTCTAACCACCCAGACAGACAAAACAATAATTACAGGTAATAAGAGATGATAACCAATTGGATGGTGGTAATCAGTATATAATACTTATGTGCATCAAATCTTCATGCTGAATAATATATACTATTTTTTGCCAATTAAATACTTTAAAACAAAATGCTCAGTAGTTAAAAGCATCTATAGCTTTTGCAAAGGTTCCCAGCACCACCACAATGGTGGCTCACAATTGTCTGTGACTGTGACTACAGAGGATCTGATGCCCTCTTTGGACTTTGACTGGGACTACACACATGTGGTGCATGAACATATACAAGGTAAACCACTCGTACACAAAACATTAAAATAAATAAATCCTTTAAAAGAAATACTCTCTATGGGATTTGGGATATGTAGAACCTCAGATCCAGCTAAAATAAGGTTCATAAGCACACACAAACACACACACACACACACACACACACACACACAATCTGTTGCTATATGAACTAAGTTTTGTTTACATGTTCTTGCCTATAAAGTATGGAAACTGCCTCACTAAATTTTGGTTGCTTTCTTCTTTCCCTCTCTCAGGAAAATCATCATTTATTATTGAAAATTGAGATTTGGTAGAGTGAAATACATAATTGCACAACGTGGCACACAACCCAAACATTGGAAATCTCTGAGGTAACTAGTCTTACTGCTTCCCCTCATGTTTACCCTTCATTGTGCTTGAGTATTTCAATAGCTAGCACACACAGGCACATTATGAATTAGATATTAAGGATGGCTTAATGCAAGGGAATTCCATTAAAATGTATGTATGCAATATCTATTTTGTGTAATTTCTGAGAGATAACACAGTGGCCAACACCAACCACATCTGCCTCTGAGTCACAGTCCAGAAGGAAAAGCCTGAACACATAGTTTCACTCAGGGCAGCAGCAATGAAAAGCAAGAACTATTTCCCTGGGCAGACAGGTCTGAGAGCAAGAGCATTTGCTGCGCAAGCAGAAAGCCCTGAGTTTGGATTACAGTGCCTGCACATAAATTCTCCCTCTCTTCTTCCTCTACCTCCTCTTCCCCTCTCCCCCCTCTTTCTCCACCTCCCTCCCTCCCTCTACTCCTTCCTCCCTCTAGTAGTGTTCTGGTTTGGGATCTATTATAAGATTCTTAGTCCCTGTGCTCCTAACAATTATGGCCCAGAACAACATGGTGCATAAACTATCCATAGAGACTAGAGTCTCGATTGCAAATGGAGGCTTGTTGCTAGCCCAGTCCTTTGTTTTCTGAGTACCCAAGACCTACTACTAGTTTTTGTGGGTAAAGACAGAAGCTTGTTTTTTTTTTCCCTCTCCCATTCAGTCTTTCTTTCTTTGAGAAGTTGGATCCTGATTCTCTATGAAGACTTTAAAATGTTTTGAAGGGAGAATCTGAAAAATAACTGTAAATATACTTGGCAGGATTTGAATAATTTTTCAACTTTCTGCAGTGTATGCAGACAGCAGAAAAATAAAATTATAAATCATGGCGTGCCACTTGAGAGTTTTGTCGGATGAAAAATGTTGTCTCAAATCTTAGCCAAAAGGTGGACTATAAATAAATGCCCACATATTCTGAAGTTAAATTTTCTGAAGCTGTTTTTGTTTTATGGGGGTAGGGGTATTTTTGAAGCATCTCATTAGCAGACTTGGCTTGTAAGAGCTTATGGAAAAACACAAACCAACAAGGTGACAATAGTATTTGTCATTTCCTGTTGATGAGGAGATGGAAATCCATAGACACTGGCTGCTGGTAGGCTGAAACTTCACTGTTTTAAACAAATGCTTGTGGCTTTTGGAAATGTGCCACCTGACTTAGCATACAAATCCATCAGAGTAGCACTTCTGAAAGGTCCTAAGAAGCGACGAATCCTAACTTCTCATCATACCAATTCAACAGCAACTCCTATAATGCATAGATACTTGGTCCACACTGTTTAGCACCACATGGATGATCATTGAGCTCCAAAGACACAACCACACAGTTCCAGGGGCATGCTCCTGTAGAGTACTAGCTCTGGCAGAGGACCCAGCTTGTCCTCTGGTTTCTAAAGCATGAATTTTAAAGCATGAATCTCACATCAATCCTTGATCCTGTTTGGTTATCAGTTGTCTCCTGTATTGCTTTGGTTTTCTCTAAAGAGAATAATTATGTGAAGAAAAAATGAACATCTCTCTTCATTGCACGCTTTCTGTCTACTTCTTTCTTTCTAACTTGAGGGGGTTGGTATTCTTTATCTTAAATATTGAATTAATTAGTCTGAAAGGCATCCTGAGTATGACAGGTTCCCAATCTCTAGAAGCTAATTTGATATTAGGACAATAAACAGAGAGAAGGATGGAGAGAAAGGCTATTGCCTCTGACTTTGTCTGAGATTCCGTTTGCATTAGCCACCTGCTCCTGGCATCATTTATAATTCCTCCAGACAGACTGCTCCTTGCTTTGCATTGTTAACAGTGATGGTTCAGGATTGCAGCTGTGCTTCAGACCAGGTTAGAACAGAAGCAAAGGTGACCGTCACAGCATCTTCTCCCCAACTTTACTCCTTATTGCCTCTTTGTAAACATGGGATCTCATCAAGATGAAGGGATGAAGCATTTAAACAAATGCTTTGGCAGCCTCAGGGACATCCTTTCAGCTTTTTTTTTTTTTTTTTTTTTTTTTTTGTAGAAGTCTTCCCTTTGGATTTGGAAGCATGTGGGAGCACAGTTAACTCCTTATTTAAGAAAACATAGCAATGTTCAAACAAGCAACTTCAAAAGTGAAATAGGAGTTTGTTCTAGCTTGTTTGGAGAGAATATTTTGGTAAGTCTTCACACATCCATCAAGCAGATCAAGCAACTGTCAAGATCTTCATACCCTTGCTGTCCCTCTTTGCCACAGCTCCCTCTTCTCTCATCATGTTAGGATTTTATTACGTACATGACATGAATCCTGTGACTTCCTAAGAATTCTCAATAGAAATTGATACAAAGGCTCAGAAGTCTGCATGCTGGATGAACACATTGGTGAAAATTCAAATTCATAGAATGGAGAAGTCTGAAACATCAGAAAATCACCTTAGTTATTTAATGTTTATTTACATTCTAGACACTATCATGAGTACTTGGAACACTAAGCTGTTAGTCCTTGTGATTTTCCTACTAGAAATAAGCAAACCCATTGTTTAGTTCTACTTTCTGGTTTCTCCTACTTTCTTAGGATACAGCAATGCAATTCCTCTTTTTCCTTTTAACTCCTCCTTTAAAAGTCACCATAGTCCTAATATTGCCACTATGAATGGGTATAAAAGACAAAAATGATGTAAACACTCACAAGTTAATTGTCTCAATTAACAAGTCTACTATCCAAGATAGATCCTTAGCTCGGGTTCTATTGTTGGTGCATTTCCTGTAATAATGCGTAAAAAAATTTGTCAGCTAGTCTGTGTTAGCAATGTAGAGAGCATTATAATCTAGTAGTATGGCTCTGCAGATTTTTTTAAGGAAAAATCAGTGAAGTCAAAGGAGATGATAGCGACCCACACAGCATTTTTAACTAGAGTCCTATCAGTCTCTAAGAAATGACATAATCACTAATGATTAATCATACTGAGTACAGTTGTGTTTTGTTTCATTTTTCTTTATAGTCTGTACTTCAGACTCACAGAGCAGAGGGAATAACGGACTGGAACTCCTGTGACATGACTTTAAATAGTTTCAGTTCATGTAATGTATCTAGATGTGATATTGAGAAGATTAAATCAGACTCCATCCATCACACATGACACCCTGCAGCCTTCCCCTTTCTTCTTCATTTCGTTTGCTCCAGAAGCTCCACTTTCATCAACTGCATGATATTCTGACAGTGCCTCAGAAATTGATTTTTTTTTGTATATGAAATGCTGAGTTAAACTCCACAGAAAGCCACTGAATATCATCAGCCATTTACTTTCCCATTTTAAATTTAAAAATTTATTTATTTGTCCATTTTGGGGGGCTAGGCACAAAAGCAAAGAAGTTAAAAAATAAAGTTCCAAGTCAGGCTGCCTTTATGTTGAATCTCTTAGTAATCACGTAACCAGGGAAAGTTACTCTTAGGTCATTCTCCTGTAAGAGGAGAGCTTCTATTGGACCTACTCCATAGGATGGCTGTGAAGAGTCAGTGCACATCATATGCTTACAGGACTTTAGCATAGCAATCCTCAATACGCTTCAGCTCCTACAGTTGTGACCATAGCTATGTGCTAGGCAGTAATTGAAAATAGACTCTATCCTATACTTTTATCAAAATTGTCCAAGCATCAAATGCTTTTATGCTTTAAAGTTCCTATTAAGAACGCGAAGTAGCAGAGATAGTGAGAGGGTTTTTTATAGAACACTCAGACTCAAGAATCCTATACCAAGGCGCTGATACAATTCATTCATAAAAGCTAAAAAAGAATACTTTCATATTCAAGTAATTTTAGAGTATTTTAGAGGAGAACATAAATAAAAATAAGGATAGTAAAAGTGTAGTATACGGAGTGAGAAAGCAGCAGGAGGACGTGGGGTAGGAAGGAAGGGAGACTAAGCTTCATTATAAACGTGCATGAAACTTCCAAAGGCAAAAAGATGAAGTTTAAATAAAATAAAAAATACATATATTAAACCTAGTTTGTTCTTGTGATCTCTTGGAACAGAATATAAATATGAAAGCATAGTTCTTGCAAAAGGCCAAATTTAAATGGTTCTTAGGATGTAGAGACAATCTCCTAATGAAGTCTGAGAGGTAAAAGAAGGGGGATGAGACAGGGAAATTATTAACACGAGTCAGAAGAGCATCACTGTGGAGCCCACTGGACTTCTAGCATTGGCCACTGCCCCGTGAGGAGAAGGGCCTCAACAGTACTCCTCAGATAAGTGAACACAGCCACCAAACTGGGACATTACTGTGGAAGTGGGCAAGGGCTTGCTGATGGAAGCCTGATAAGGCTGTCTCCTGAGAGGCTCTGTCAGAGCCTGACAAATACAGAGGAGGAAGCTCGCAGCCAACCATTGAACTGACTTCCAGGTTCCCCATGGAGGAGATGGAGAAAGGACTGAAGGAGGTGAGAGGGTTTGCAGTCCCATGGAGGGAGCAACAGTGTCAACAGGCCAGACCCCGCCCCCCCGTCAGAATTCCCGGGGACTGGACCACCAACCAAAGAACACACAGGGAGTGACCTATGGCGCTGGCCACATATGTGGCAGAAGATGGCCTTGTTGGACATCAGTGGGAGGAGAGGCCCTCAGGCCTGAGGGTGTTTGATGCCCCAGGGTAGGGGAATGCCAGGGCAGGAGGATGGAAGTGGGTATGTGGGGGATCACCCTCACAGAGACAGGGTAGGGGGAAGGGGTAGGGGGGGTGTCTGAAGGGGAGACCTGGAAAGGGGAAAACATCTGAAATGTAAATAAAGAAAATGCCAGAGGAAAAAAAATACTGCAAAGAGGTGACTAATGGATGCAATTTCATTTTTATTTTTAAAATTATATATGCATTTGTAACTACCAATGGGATGAAATATAATCAGAATAATGCTGAAGTAGCTCTAAAATTGTGACAATATTTATAAATATTTTGAAAAGGTGGTAAAAAACGCCCAATACTCATGATGAGATCTTAAAATAAAATGGAGACATAAAATCCAGGAATATTCCCAGTGGTATGAACATTAATAACAACGATGTAGTCCCATGGCTCATAGCATGTGTGTTCATTGTAACTATTGTTCCTGTAGCCTAAAAGATTGAGAAAATTTTGACAACAGAAACAAAAAATTGACCTTTATTTTTGCTTTTATAAAAATTAAGTTTACTTTACTAACTGATAAATACAAGTGAAACAGGTTTATGTATGGTTACATGTGATGTTTTTATTTTATATTCATTGTTTAATGCTTCACTATTGAGTAAAAAGTACAGTCTAAAATATTGCAAATACTTCTTTCAGGCCATAAAAATATAGAGATTCAGTTTTCCCTAATTCATATGTTTAATTCCAGGGAAATCTATCAAAATTCTGAAAATGGTGGTCCACATTTGATTAAAGTTGAAATAGTTTATTAAGCTTTGTTTATAATTCCTGAAATGAACATAGATACATATTATAACTGAAAATCAATAAAGATTGATTTAAATGTGACAAGAATTTTTATAGTATGGAAACAACTCTCAAAATGAATTGACCTTGTGTCAAAAAAAAAAAAAAAGAGCTAAAAGAATTTGTTGACTAATGGAAGGTAGCTTGCCACTATTTCAGTCATGAAGAAGCCCCACTTCCTACAAGCTTTAGATAAATCTGTGGCCATTGCATTTTGTCATGAAATGCAAACATCACTCTCAGACCTGTCAATCTTTATGAAAATGTGAAATTTACTTGAATTAATACGTGGGATTCTGAAGGAGAGGGGTGGGAGTACTGTAAGGGTACAAGGTTGTGGAAGACTGAGACAAGACAGTATTTTCTGGACATAAGAAAAGCTTTGAATTCATGAACTCACAGCAGCTGTGGTTGCTTGTACCAGACTTAGACATGATGAAGCCAGTCAATATTCCAGCGTCGCTGGGAGCAAGATACCATGTGGGAGATCTACAAGCTTCCACCACTAGGATAGGGGCAACAGACAATTGGTGAATGCTAGTGGAGGGAGAATCAGTTTTCTTTAAGGGTGTGGTTCCCTGTAAGTTAACCAAGCTCTAGTGGATGACACCACCCCTATGCTATATGGCCAGCTCTAATTGGGTTATTTTATTAAAGGTAAGAATGAATCTGGGCATGGGACAAGTTGGGTGGGAGGACCGGGTTATGATTATGATTGAAATATATTGTATTTGTCATGTGTCAAATTCTCAGAGTTAAACAATAAAGAACAAGTCCATTCCAAACAGTGCTGTGTAGCCCCTGGCACGGAATGATTCTTCCTAACGTTGTACTCTCTGACACATCCCAATTCTAAAATCTAAGTTAATTCATTTTCAGGCACAAATATGGACACCTAAGAATTTGAAAATGAATCCCATCAAAACCAAAAATAAAAAAAAAAAGCCATTTGGAACCAGCTCCTCTGGATCCAGCGAATTTTCCTACCTTCTCTCTTCCAACATCATTAAAGCTAAGTTTCAAAAGGGTGAACATTTCTACTGTACATTTTAATTAGCCCACTCTGTAATTGAGTTGCCAATGGCAACACTCGAAAAGCCTAAGAAGTTCTGTGACTGTTTATAGGGTTCACATGGCCACTCAGAAGCCACCCAGTCATAAAGAGCCCACAGGGCACGAGGAACTTCCATGACACATGAATGTGTGGATGGCTGCTTCCCCAGTCCTATCCTCCTGGCACAAGTCAGAGGTGCTATTCCAAGTGTGAACAGTGGGTACAGTCAGCGATTTACAGGGTGTGACTTTTCTGTGAATGTTGGTGGGCGCTGAACTAGGCCTGGCACAGTTCATCACTCACAAACTCTGAATGCCATCCCTTGGGGGCAAGACCATCAGGAGCCCAGAAAAAAAACAAAACAAAAAAAACAGCTTTTAGCTGCTTGGTGCTGAAAACTTCAGGCAAGATTCCAAAAGCCCTCAAAGCTAATGTCGAATTGACGAAGTGCCAAAAACCTCTCTGGCATTAAATTTCCACTCTTTCTTTTCCCCCTTCAGGTTAACAGCTTGTGGCAATAATAATGTGATAATGCCACCCTGTGTTCCAAATATCTCGAAGCACCATCTTGTTAAGCCCGGTGTCCCTTTGAGACTAATAGGAATGGAGCCGACTATTTCATTCTACAGATGAGAAAACCCCACAGGAGATGGGTCAAAGGCCTGGGCAACAGCCAAGCAGACTTATCACACAGGTCGCAGGTCTGAATTAAGTTCTCAAACAAGGCCTTTGAGAAAAGGGCCTGGAAAGCTCAGCTAGCATCAGAAAGGTCCAGAGCAGGACTTGCACAGGATGTTAGATGGATTAGGGTAATCAAGTGGTGAAAGTGATCAAAACACATCCTGGGAGAGGCAATGAGGCTTAGGCGTAGGTACAGCAATAAAGCAGTTTGGGCATTTGGCCAACTGGAATGTGTGAGAACCAGCATGGGCCATCACTAGATCTAATGAGGCAGCAAGGGACTCTTATAGCCTCAGGCACAGTAGTGGTGTGTGTGTGTGTGTGTGCATGTGTGTGTGTGTGTGCGCGTGCGTGCGCGTGCGTGCGTGCGCGTGCGTGCGTGCGTGCGTGTGCGTGTGTGCGTGCGTGTGTGTGTGTGTGTGTGTGTGCGCGCGCGCGCGCGCGCGCGTGTGCGCACGTGCGTGCGTGCGTGTGT
>JADRCD010121770.1:0-15560 GCA_019843815.1 Montemys delectorum
ACACACACACACACACACACACACACACACACACACACACACACACAGCCTCCTTCCCTCCACTCTTCCCTGTAGGCCTCGGCTGTTATCAGAGACTCTGCCATGTTGTCTATCTGCCTATGATGTTGAGGACTGACCCCGCCCCCTTTAGAGCCTCTACAATGCTCTTGTGTGTCTGTATGTCTATGATGTTCACAACTCTTCTAATAAAATCCTTACCCAGAAGGACTATCCATCTCAGGGTCTGCCTCGATAAGAGAGAGCTACAACCCTCTCTTGTCCTGTTGAGAAGACTGAGATAGCCAGAGCCAGGCGGACTCCATGACAGACTGTACACTGGCAGTGTGGGAGACTAGGCCTAAGTTTCTGTTTCCCTGGTATTAGAATCTGTGACCAGCCAACCACAGCCGCAGTCAGCCAATCCAAGGTCACCTTGTCATCTGGTCTGAAGTAAGATTAGGTAACTAGAATGAGGAAGTAACCCCCTGGGAAGTCTCCAGAGCCTAACCAATTGTAGAATCAGTCAGACTCCTAGAGATAGAGCTAACCAATCAAGGCAAAAGGGCACAAACCCTTTCCTGGAATTTCCCTAACTGACTACAAAAGCCGGGTCTGCAAGTCCACTAGGGGTCTCCATTCCCAAATGTGAAGACCCCTGCATGTAGCAATCTCAGTTAAATAAACGCTCTTTGCTTTTGAATACTATTTGAGTCATTCTTCACCAAATCATGGACCCTAACACTGCCACTCCAGCTAACTGTCAGACATGGTAAGAAAGACCCTTAGTGACAAGTAATGTCAGAAGTAAGAATTCACACACGGGACTTCAGTGGAAGAGTCCTTTTAGAGTCTTATTGAAACTTACATGTGATAGGGAGGCCGGGCTGCATATTTGCCAAGCAACAGGTGGCACCCACTAAGAGATGATAGAAACAGAAACTCAGCTCTCTGATGGCACCACAGAAGGGTCGTACCATCTCTGGGAGGCTCTCTTTGAACTTGTACAAGAAAAAGAAAATCCCATCCTCTTCAGTCTCTGTAGTTTGGGTTTACAATCAACCTGACATCATTCCTATTTGACAAATTAGTTAATTAAAAATACAATTTTCTCTGAAGTGAGCTTATGTAAGACCTCTCCTTCCTTCCCATTAATTCGGATCAAGAACAGGAGAGTGAGTCCCCCAACCCTCCTCAGGACTTACAAAAAGATAAAGATGCTTTCCAGCTGGTCAATAAAATCAAAAGGGCTCTCAGGGTTGAGTGAGAAGCCAATTATCAGAGAATGAGTTACTTTACATTGGTAAGCAAAGCAAAAGGAGACCAGCAGCTGCCACTGCAGCTTCTGTTGTGGGCCAGAAGTAGACCAGAAGGAAAAAGAACTGTGATGTGAACAGAGCCACCCTGGGGGAAACTCTGGTAGGTATTTTGTTGATAAAGCCCTTTGTCTGTTTTCTTCAGCTATCTCAAAAACACCAAGACTATAACTTATAGAGAATAGAAAGCTTATTCGGTTCAGAGCTCCAGAGCCTGAGAGCTAGCATCTACTCTGATAAGGGCATCATATGGTAGAGAGGACCACTTGTCAAGGCAGAGTGGTGTGCTAGCTTGCATCTCTTACTTAGGCCATTATGTCACGATTCCATCTAGTTCTAATTACTTCCCAAAGGCCCAACCCATAAATATAGTTCATCAGCATGAATTTGGAGCTTACATTTTCAACACATGAACAGTTACATTGTTTCTCGTTACTTTTCTTGCTGCTGTGACAAAATACCTATTAGAAGCAACTTAATGGAGGATGGGGTGGTTGTGGCTCACAGTCTGAGGGTGCACAGTCCATCATGGCCGGGAAGGCATGGTAGCAGGACACAGGAAGCAGAGAGAGATGTTCATTTTCACCTTTTTGATTCAGTCTAGGATCTCAGTCTAGTGGGCATCACTGACTATATTTAGGGTAGGTCTCCCCTCCTCAGTTAAACCTTTTTTTTGAAACATCTCATAGACATCCCAAGAGGTGATTCTATATCCCATCAGGTTGATAACTAAGATTAACCACTGCAGTAGTCAAGCCAGAGTCAAGACAATCTTAGCTTATGAGCAACAGTATGGCAGTAGGAGGCTACCAGACTAAGGAAGGAAAGACTGGCTAGATTCTTCACTGATTTGTGGAGCTGAGCCTTTGTTCTTCAGTGATAGCATTCCTGACTTGTGCAAGCTGTATGTGCTTGCCCTAGCATGGTTACTGAGAAAACTGTGAGAAAAACTGGGATTGGTTCAACAGGATAATAATTCCAGCACTTGGCAGGACTGAGGAGAGATGGTTGTAAGCTCAAAGCCATCTCCAGCTACAGAGTGAGACCAAAGCTAGCCTTGGAGAATTAGTAAAACCACTTATGAAAATAACTAGAAAGAGATATTGAGATATAGTTTAGTGGTAAAAGTACTTATTTAGAATCCACCAGTGAGGGGCTGGGGTGTATGTCTCAGCAGTAGAGCACCTGCCTAGAACCCCCCAGGGAGGAACTGGAAGTGTGGCTCAGTGGTAGAGCACCTGCCTAGAATCCCCCAGTGAGGGGCTGGGGGGCGTGGACCAATGGTAGAGCCCCTGCCTAGAATCCTCCAATGAGGGGCTGGGGGTGTGGCTCAGTGGTAGATTCCCTGCCTAGAATCCTCCAGTGAGGGGCTGGGGGCGTGGCTCAGTGGTAGAGCCCCTGCCTAGAATCCCCCAGTGAGGGGCTGGGGGCATGGCTCAGTGGTAGAGTCCCCGCCTAGAATCCTCCAGTGAGGGCTGGAGCTATGACTCAGAGGTAGGGTGTTTGCACAGAATTCCTAGTGAGGGGCTGGAGGTGATGCTGTATAGTAAAACACTTATCTATCCAGTACTGTGAACAAACAAACAACAACAGCAATTAAAATCAGGGGAGAAGAAACACTCCCACTTCACTCTCACAGTACATGTATTTCAAACACCAGTGTTTTGTAGGTGATTCCGCTGCTCCTGCTGTCACAGTGTCAGGTCCTTCCCGTCATATTTTGTCATCTGAGATCTCATTTCCATGTTAAACCTCTGTGATTTACTGCATATACACATTTTGGTGTGGGATGAGTGAGACATTTTTCATTTTCATACCTGATACAGGAGGGAGCCATAAAATATGTCTCTGAAGTCACACCTGAGGGCCTCTTGATTAGGAATTAAACCGCATTTGTGATTTATTCAATTTGGGCTTAAGGAAACAAGGGATGGCAAATAAACATGATTGGCAGAAAACTCTCACTTTGGCTTCCGTTGAGTGCACAGACTCCGATGGAGACTATATGATGTGATAGGACACCAGAAGGGGGTGTGGACTTCAAAAGAGTATGGCACTGACTGTCTCACTTGGGATCTGCTTTTGGGATATGGGAGTTGGGCAGCTCTTCTAATGTCATTTTTGGTTAAGCTTTGTTTCTCATTGCGATACATCTGACAAAAGCAGCTCATAATTCATAGTCTGTCATTGCAGAGAGCTTCATATCACACCCACAGTTAAGAGCAGAATGAAATTAGTTAACACATGCACTTGTTGCTTAGCTTGCCCTCTCCACTCTTCCGCATTTCAAGATCCATTGCCTAGGGAATGGTGCCGCTCACAGTGGTTGAGTATTTCAAATAATCAAGAGAATCCCCACAGAAACACCCATAGGCCAACCTAACCTAGATGCATGCACATAAATGTGCCTACAGTCTACACATGCATGTGAGCATGGGCACACCTACATCACACTCAAAACAAAATAGTGCAGTTGATAGAAGTCATAAAAGTTCAAATCTGTGCTATTGAGTATCCTAAGTAAGTTACAGAGTTAATGAAAGTTATGGCTCAAACAATGAGACAGTTGTGTTTCTAGCAGGTTGTCCGAGTCCTGAACTTACCTTAGTTTCTTATTTGGGCTATAATCCAGAGGGTCTCGCTAGTCAATTGTGGCTTGTTAAACCATATTTTGGTGTCCATCTGCCATAAGACAATTAAAACATCCAAATTAATAGAGAAAAACAGAAAAAGGAGTTTGATTCAATGTGGCTGGACTAGGAATAGGAATAAAGAAATCCAGCAGATGTGTCCCACCTAAATCCATCTTGGAGTCTAAACAGAGAGCTAGAGATGTGCAGACCTAATCAGGTCTGGCCAAGGTGTGGCCCTACCCACTAGCAGCCCCAAATTATCTCTTCAGTAAGATGTCTGACAAGTGGTAAAGCTCTTTCAAGGAAAAAAAAACTTTCCTATCTGCCTGGGCCAGGCTTTAGTCTTCTTTGTCAGTAAGCATGGCATTCTGGAAAATTCCAGCTTCTTGATATTTTTTTCTATAGTCTGATAGCTAGCAGAGAGAGAGAGAAGAGTCTCTTTCCCCTTTCTCATCTCCTGACGTCCCTTCTTTCTTTCATCTCCTGTTTCCTCTCTCCCTCTGGATGCCTGCAGGAGCCACTCAGCCAGTGACACATAGGATGAACCTGGAAGTGTGAGAGACACAGTAGCCACAAGGAACACTCTTTACCAATGGAGATAGGGAGGTGGCTCAGTCTATAAAATGCTTTCCTTGCAAGCGTGGGGACCTGACTTAAATCTCTAGAAGCCATATATTAATAAACAAGCAGAGACAAGCAACACAGTCTGACGGTGGCTTGCATATGTTGTCCCAGTCCAGTGTCCTCAACTTGTAGGTCATGACCCCTTTGGGGGTTGCATATCAGATCCCATTTGTATCAGACATTTACATTACAATTCATACTGGTAACAAAATTACAGTTATGAAATAGCAACAAAAATAATGTTGTGGTTGCGGTCACCACACCATGAGGAACTGAATTAAAGGGTTGCAGCATTAGGAAGGTTGTGAACCACTTGCTTATTGGCCAGCAGGCCTTGCCTCATAGATGAGCTTCAGGATAGTGAGAGACTATCTCAAACAAAACAAAACAAAACAAAGCAAAAAAACAAAAACAAAACCAAAAAACAAACAAACAAAAAAACCCCAAAAAAACAAAAAAACCAACAAGGTGGACAGCACTGGAGGAAAAAAATGTGTTCCCGTGAGCACATGTGTATGTGCACCTGCATTTACATATGCAACCTCCCATATGAACATACATGCACACATATACATGTATACAAAAAAAAGAAAGGCTTTAAGGGGACAGCTGGGAAATTCCAACAAGCGATATTAATTAGATGCGTATTTTCTTAAAAATATATTTATGTGTGGATGTTTGTGTGTGTGTTTGTTTGTGTGTGTATATGTTTGTATGTGTGAATGTGTGTATATGTTTGTGTGTATATGTGTAGGTATATATGTGTTTGGAAGTCAGAGAAGAACATCATCCTCTCTTGCTCTCTGTAGGGCCGAGAAAGGCAGCCTAGTTCCTGGTTGAGCTAAAGTTGGAAATCCCAGTGACCCTAAGGGACAGCAGGCATTTTGCCTAGTTCCCAGACACTAGACTCCCGACACAAGGCTGCAGCCTTCCGTAGATTTGTGGCCATTAGTCACGTAAGGGCAATACCCCAAGCCCCTCCACAGGTAGAGGATGTGACCTGTGGTCACTTAGCCTCAAGACAGATCTCCATTTTAATGAGACCAACAGGTCTCATTAAAGGAGGCTTAGCCAAGAAACTCCCCTTCCCAGACACTTCTCCCTGCAAAAGGTATTTAACCTCAGGCCCACCCCTGAGATGGCTTGAGGTTAAATGAGTACTCATCCACTTTCCCTCACGACAATAAATGTCTTTAAAACCATGGACTGACTCTTTTCATCGGGATCCACCCTTGGGGAGACATGGAACAGGCCTTCGCCTAAAGAGTTGGCCATCTAATCTCTTTCAGAAGGCCTCTCAGCTCTCCCAGCCATGGCCTCCACCAAACCAAGCCATCTGCCAAACAAGCCAGGGACTCTATCCCCATGGGATCCAGCCAGAGCACCCTCCTTCTCCCTTTGGCCCCCGGGGTTAGAACCAGCCTGCAGGCCCACACTCTGTTCTCAGCTCTTCTGTGGCATCCAGCAGCCCCAACCTCCCTGCAGGCCCAGGGACCCCTAAGCCGGCCCTGGCATGGCATCCTGGGGACCTCAGACTACTCTCTCCCACCCAGTAGAGCAGTGTCTTGACATCCAGCCAAGAACCAGTTTCTAACTCTATGGCTTGCTGTTGTTATTTTGTTGTTGTTGTTTTTTGTTTTGTTTTGTTTTGTTTTTGTTTTTTTTTTTAGATCAGAGAGCAGCTTCATGATGAATGTGCAAAAGAACTAGAGTAGTTACACTTGCTTCTAGAAGTTTCTGATATTCTGTCTCAATATATATGATTCATGGCTGATTCTTGCAACTTAAGAGTCAATGTAGTATCCCATCTCCCATTTCCACGCCAAGTGGGTGTAACTTAACCTTTTGGTTCTGTTTTTGAAACAATATCTCAAGCAGCCCATGGTAGCCTTGAACTCACCATGTATCTGGGGATGATCTTGAACTCATGACCCTCTTGTCTCCCCCTCCTAAGTGCTGGGATTACAGGTGTGTACCACCATGCCTACCTTGGAACTCACCTATGCAAGGAGAGTAAATTGTCTCGGGCTGGAGAGGAAGAGGAGATAGAATTCTGACCTATTTAAATCCATACAGCCCGTTTACAGGCTGCCAAATGGATGTTAACTTGAACACCCTGTTCAGCATAGGACAGAATGATCAGAAATTGGAACTCAATAGAGGTAAGGGCAGCTCCAGGGGACAGAAAATGGTCCTTCAGTCTTCAGAAAACCTTTGTCATTGAACAGGGAGACATAGCAGTACTCAAAGAAACAACAGAACGAATTGCTTCCGAGTTGAGGGGGGAAAAAACCCCTCTACATCTGCAGATCAAAAGAGCCTACCAGGTACCAGGCAGGAAGAATGGAAACAGATCAACACCTAGAAGTAGGTTTCAGAAATTCTTATACTTCAAGGGCAAAGGAAAAATAAAACACAAAAACACCCACACACATTCCAGAAAGAGGAAAAAAAAAAGAAGAAACAATGAGAAAATGATTAAGAGTCAGATTTAGCTCCATTTTGCTGCTCCACTTGCCTTTTGCAGTCTTAAACAGGGCACTTCACTGACCAGTGATGGTAGTTTTGAAGGGAAACGTCACATGTGATTTTGCTTGTGTGTTGTGTGGAGGTACTGGGAAGGCATCCTTAGATAGATGATAACCCCAGGGACAGTACTACTTTCCCACCCAGGCTCAGAAAGCTAACAAAAGCACGACTGCCAGCCAGCACACTGTTCTTTGTAAAGGATCTACAGTTAACCATATTGACCATGGAGGAAATGAGAGCCAGCATAGAGGTCATTGAGATACAGAATGGCATTGAAATAGCTGCTCTCCAAGTGTTTTGAAAGCAGAATGCAAATGTTATCATTTGTTCTGGAGAGGGAAGGTACACAAACAGAAGGTGGGTCTGAAATTTCAAACTGTGCCTCCGAGATCCAGGAGATAGAGGTAGAATAGGCATTTTCTACTCTGACAGCAGTACAGTGTGCCCCTTGGGGTGTACAGTGTCAACCATGAAGACTGGGATGGTCCTAAAGATCTCCTAGTGATGGAGACAGTTCCACTACATCTATTTGTAGCTCCTTTACTCAAGGACTGTGGCTCTGGTTGATCCCCACCCTGTTCCTGTGGAGCCATTCCTAGTGTTTGCCCTTTGCTTGGAAGAAGTAGGGTGGGACTTCAGAATTCAGTGCAGTAGAAAAGGTGATTTTAGTTGTGTAAAGTGCATTGCTGTGTAGGTATTTCCTCCAAATTGAGCCATTCCATATTGGAGGGAGGCTTAAGATTTAGAAAGTAAATGAAACTCATAGGTCTCAGGAAGTCCCTGAAACTGAAAAGATTCATGAGGTCTCTTTTCAAGGTTCTACTAGCAATAAGAATAGCTGTAGAGAGACAGCTGGTCAAGCTGCCTGTAAGTTCTACACAGAGCATCGGGGATTCAGCTTTTGAGTGTTATCATGCCGGAGGTGGGCTTTCCATGAGTGCAGCTGCTCCTGTAAGCAACCGCTCACACTTGCCTTGTAAGCAAGCCCAATAAACCCATTAGTATGCCAATTTGTAATATAGTGCCACTGGTGCCCTATTTGAAATGAATAAACCTTTGTTTGAATGCCCTCAGAAAAAGTCACACAACAGAGGTACAGGGAAGACCTTTTTTTTTCTGGAGGAATCTGAGACCTTTCTGTGTTGTGTTCTCTGCTGGGGACAGCACACTTCAGCTCCTTTCAACATCTTTCTTCTTTCCCCATATGTCTCCTACACCATTGGTCTACTTAGTCTGGAAGGAGAGACACCGGTCTCACAGTGGTTCATCTTTTGGGACTTTTCAGCTTTGGTTTAGCATTGTGGCAGTATGAAGGATAGAGAATGCGCTTGAGAGTAACCATGACCACAGAGTTGCAATGGGAGGAAACCCAAATGTCACAAAGACTTTTATTACTTTTTGTAGTGTGAAGTATGATGCTTATGCAGCAGATCACACAAAGCAAGGGTACCCAACACAAACTAAGGAAGTGAGCATACATGTTCTGAGATCAACAGGACTCTGGTACAGGAAATCAAAGACACATCAAATGGAAAGATATCCAAGGTTTGTGTAGTAGAAAAATTAACACCATGAAAATGCCTGTGCTACCAAATATGGCCCATGATGAAGCTGTTTTAATTCCAGTGACATTTGTTCATAAAAATAGAAAATGAGCAATCTTTAATTTTCCATGAGACCATGGTAGTCCCAGATTAGTCAAACAAGAGAACAAAACTGAAGATATGATTTTTTCTGATTTCAAAATTATGAAGCTACAATGAGAAAAATGGTCCACATTAGGAAACAACAACTTCCAATATAAAGAATGCAGAAATAAACCTACTCACATATGGCTAAGTATTATGGGACCTACCGTAGTTTCCCCAGTTCTGAGATTATAACCAGGAGCTACCAGACCAGCCATTCTTATGTAATTCTTTGTAGGAGAACCTGGGAGCAGAGATAAACCAAGGCAACTCATTCTTTAAGTTATACACATTTCTATGTAAAGCTAGTAACAGAAGGGTTATATTAAAATGTTATAAGTGCAGTTTTTGTAGGAGTAAGGAAGCAGAGGTGACATTATATAACATCATTTCTTCTTCTGTTGGGTTTTCTTAATCTCTGCAGGATATTTACTTTTCCAAACCAGAAACATAACTTCAAAAATGTCTTTGAAAATAAAGCAATTGGGTCCATGGAGATGGCTTAGTGGGTGATAGGAAACATAAGGACCTTAGTTTAATCCCCAGCAAGAGTGTAAAAGCCGCTCACAGCTGTACACATCATGATCACTTCAGTGCTGCACAGGGAGGAGTCAGGAGGATGGCTGCAGGGTTCTGGTTACCTAGTTCCAGGTTCTGTGGCTCCCCCTCCCCATCTGTGCTCGCCCTGTTCACCTTGGAGGCTGTTGGCCACCAGCCTGAGGGGGGAAAGGGTGCAGAGGCAGAGATCAAGGTTCAGACAAGGGTAAATAGAGCGGAATGACCTCTGGAGACCACTGCAGAGACTCAAGTCTACTTTATGGTTTCAAGGACAGAGTATACAAGGGCATATTTTAGGGATAAGGGTGGAAAGGGCTAATTGGTCCTGGTCTCAAGGAAGGGCTTATTGGTTGTAGTATATAGCACCTAATTATCATTCTGGTGGGAGGCTAGAGTGGGACATGTGTGTGTGTTTTGTGTGTGTGTGTGTGTGTGTGTGTGTGTGTGTGTAAGTTATGCAGCTTGCAGAGAGCTCTGCATAAGGTTACTTTTCAGGCAAAGCCAGACAAGGCCAGCCACCTGTGTTGAGGACACTCTCCAGACAAAGAAAAAAAGAAACAGGGAAGCTCCACCGAGGAAGGGAGCTCTCTATTTTGCTCCAAACTCAGCAAGCCATTGGGTCATGGACCTTCATAGCAAGGTTTCCTAACATGATGACCTGTCTCAAAAGAACAAGGAAGAGCATTAGATAAAAGGGAGACATCTGATGTTCTCCACTGGAATCTACAGGTATGCATATGGGTGTGATGGCCACATGAACACACACCATACACATGGGTACACACTACATAGGCAGATTCCAGGAGCTTGTTGTTCAGCCAGCCTAACCAGTTGATAAGATGTAAGTTATGTGATAGACCTTATCTCATGGGCAAAGGATGGTAGAGCATGGTCTTCTTGCCTCTACATGTGACACACACACACACACACACACACACACACACACACGCTCTGAAGCAATTAAGAGCAAAAACAGCCCATACGTAAAACAGAAGAACATAACCAGAAACGATAGGTGCATACTTAATTCTGTTGAGCATGAGATTCAAGCCTAAAGTTTGTGGTAACTGAGGTTGGATAAAAATCTTAAATAACCTGTCAACTTCATCATCTCACAGAAGAAGCAAATTGCTTCTCTAGAAGGCACCACATTTTATCCCAGTCATAAAATATACAGGGAATTTTACGGGCCGTTAGATCATTTTCTCAGGGACATTGAGTAGCTAATAGACTAGATACTCAACTGTAATAATTCTTTCTTTCCTAGACTTCAACCCTCAGCATCAAAGGCCATGGCATGAAATTCCGTATGGGGATTTCACTCTGCAGTGTGGGGTTTTCTTACTCATGTTTCTGTCTTGTGCCAAAGATGGGCCTTAGGAACCTATAGATTGATTGACATGTCCTCAAGTAAGGTAGAGAATGCATGTTGCCCTTTTTTATCAGGCCCAACCTCACAGCATTGCACTTTATGATGATTCCCCCACCTAAACACCTGTGAGAGGAGAATGTATCCTGTCACAGCATATTGGCACAATCTGTTGAAAGTGGCAGGCCTTTTTTTCTGCCAAGATAGGTTTCACCCTGGGACTTAAGGTAATGGGCACACAATAGCCATTAAAAGTCAACCTTTAGACAGTGATCCTTGAGTTATTTTTATCAATTATATGTATGTATGTATGTATGTATGTATGTATGTATTAGCTGAGCACATGTATACGGAGGTTATAGGACACCTTGCAGAAGTCAGTTTTCTACATCTACCATGTAGGTCCTGGGGATTGACATATCATCAGGCTGGGTGGCAAGCACCTTTACCTGATGATCCATCTTGCCCGCTTGAGTCATTGCCTTGTGCATTTGATGGCTAGAGATGTAGACATGCTGGAGTAAGTAAAACAAAGGAGGATTGAAGAGAAGTGGGGACTTATGGAATAGTGGAAGATAGTCTCAAGATTTAAACATGAAAATCAATCAATCAATCAAGCAAGCAAGCAAGTAGGGAGGGACCTGTGGGAGGAGACCCAAGCAGATTGCTGTGTTGTGTCTCATGCAGAAGCTTCTCTTTTCTTTTATTTTTATTATTTTTTATTAGATATTTTCTTTATTTACATGTCATATGATTTCTCCCTTCCCAGTTTCCCCTCCAAAAACCAACCAACCAACCAAATAAATAAATAAAAACAAGAACAAACCCCTGTTGCCTCTCCCCTCCCCATGCTTGCCAACTCACCCTCTCCCACTTATTGGCCCTAGCATTCCCCTACACAGAACTTTCACAGGGCCAAGGGCCTCTCCTCCCATTGATGATCGACTTTGCAGTCCTCTACTATACACATGCTGCCAAAACAATCAGTCCCACCATGTATACTCCTTGGTTGGTGGTTGGGTCCCTAGGAGCTCTGACGGTACTACTTAGTTCATATTGTTGTTCGTCCTAAGGGGCTGCAAACCCTTCAGCTCCTTTGGTCCTTTCTCTAACTCCTTCATTGGGGACCGTGTACTCAGTTCAATGGATGGCTGTGAGCCTCTACATCTGTGTTAGTCAGGTACTGTCAGAGCCTCTCAGGAGATAGCTATATTAGGCTGGCTTGTCCTTCCTTCAGTCTCTGCTCCATAGTTAGTCTCTGGAACCCCTTCCATGGGTATTTTGTTCCCCCTTTTAAGAAGGAATTAAATGCCCAGAGTTTGGTCTTCCTTCTTCTTGAGTTTCTTGTGGTTTGTGGATTGTTCTTCCTGTATTCCGAACTTCTGGGCTAATAACCACTTATCAGAGAGTGCATACCATGTGTGTCCTTTTGTGATTGGGTTACTTCACTCAGGATGATATCCTCCAGATCCATCTATTTCCCTAAGAATTTAATAAATTCATTGTTTTTAATAGCTGAGTAGTACTCCATTGTGTAGATGTACCACAATTTCTGTATCCATTCCTCTGTTGAGGGACATCTGGGTTGTTTCCAGTTTCTGGCTATTATAAATAAGGTGCAGAAGCTTTTCTAAAACTGAGGATTGTAGTTGGATAGGGAGGAAGGCTGTGAATACATGTCTATACATGACATCTACTTCACAGAGCTGTGGCTACCTGGGCAAGACCTGTGCAAGATCAAGCCATCCCTTCAACATGAATGAGAGAGGGGCACATGAACTATCCCCCTCACTGCTGGGGCTATTGGAAGTTGATGTTTGCGGAAGGAGGGGACTCATTCTCCTTTGGGACATGGCTTCTGGTTGCTCATGGCCCAGTGTATGGCCACATACCCATGAGCATATGGGAAGCACTAATTGTACTCAGCTGGCTATTAATAGCGAAAAGATGTCATAGAGATGGGAAGGATGCACAGTGGGGTACTCGGAAGGGGAGGAAGGGGTAGTGGTAGATGGATATGACCATTATACATCCTATGAATGTGTGAAAACTTCAAAGGATAAAATATTAAAAATTAAATTTTTGGACTGGGCAAAGGATGAGGTAATTTCTATGAAATCTATTCATTCTTTCAACAGATCATAGGGGTTGAGCCAATTAGGAAGTTATACACATGTGCTGGATAGTTTTATGCCAACTTCATACAAGCTAAAGTCATCTGAGAAGAGGGAACCTGAAATAAGAAAATGGCTCCATAAGATCATGCTGTAGACAGCCTGTAGGGCATTTTCTTAATTAGTGATTGATGGAGGAGGGCCAAGCCCATTGTGGGTGGTGCCATCGTTGGGTTCTACAAGAACCTATCCTGGTGGTCCTGGGTTCTATAAGAAAGCAGGCTGTACTCAGTTCAATGGCTGGCTATGAGCCTCTACATCTGTATTAGTCAGGTACGGTCCCCAATGAAGGGGCTAGAGAAAGGACTTATGGAGCTGAAGGGTTTGCAGCCCCTTAGGACGAACAACAATATGAACTAACTAGTACCCTCAGAGCTCCCAGGGACTCAACCACCAACCAAGGACCATTCATAGTGGGACTGATTGTTCTGGCAGCATGTGTAATAGTATAGGGATTGCAAATTCGATCATCAATGGGAGGAGAGGCCCTCGGCCCTGTGAAGGTTCTATGCCCCAGTGTAGGGGAATGGCAGGGCCAACAAGTGGGAGAGGGTGGGGTGGCAGGCATTGGAAGGGGGAGGCAACAGGGATTTGTTCTTGTTGTTTTTGTTTGTTTGTTTGTTTGTTTTTTGGAGGAGAAACTGGGGAAGGAGAAATTTACATGTAAATAAAGAAAATATGTAAAAAAAAAGAAAAAAAAAAAAAAGAAAGAAAGCAGGCTGAGTAAGCCATGAGGAGCAAGTCAGTAAGAAGCACCCCTCCATGGCCTCTGCATCAACTCCTGCATCCAGGTTCCTGCCCTGTTTGAGTTCATGTCTTGACTTCTTTAAATGATGAACTGTGATGTGGAAGTATGAGCTGGATAAACCCTTTCCTCCCCAAGTTGCGTTGGTCATGGTGTTTCACACAGCAACACTAACCCAAACCAAGGGGCCAGGGAGAGCACACACGATGTTGCATACTGTTGACATTCATAGGGACTCGTTTATCCCTGTGATGCCAACTCTGTCTTCTGCTTTGTTAGCAGATTGTCTTCTAGCTTTTAGCTCTGGCAGTGATGATCCTGCTCACCTTGCAGGTGTCTTTTGGGATGTTAATAGAGCTGTACTCTGCTTGTTCTCACATGCACGTGGTCAGGTACTGTTTTTCACAATGGGCTATCTCCTTACAACCTACAGAAAGCCAGCTTCTCCTTTCATGTTAATCTTGTCAGTAACACCTGTGTAGAGTGATAGAATGTAGCCTGAAGTAGGATGTTGTGTCTAAGCAAAAACTTTTAAAGACTTACTTTTATTATTTTATATTGTGTGTGTGTGCGTGTGTACACACAAATATGTATGTTTGTGCACATATAGATGTATAACTGTGCATTTGAGTGTGGGTGTCCATCAAGGCCATAAGGGGCATCATATTTCCTAGAGATGGAGTTATAGGTGTTTGTGAGCCACTGGACACGGGTGCTGGGAATATGACCTAAGTCTTATTCCAGAGCCATCTCTTTAGTCTCCCAAGCGAGAAGTTTAAGAGAACAATGTAATGTTTGGCATCTGCTCTGTGCTCTGAAATCAGGTAGGCAAATTCAGGATATGGCCTCACATCTTTAGTTTGTGATCTTAAATAAGTAAGACAAGCAGCAAGGAACAGATGAACCAAGAAGGACAAGAAACTCAAGCAGCAAATGTGACTATATTGTGAGCCATTGAGATATTGTGGGGCTGCTCATTACCACAGTATAACCTAGCAAAAACTGACTAAATGGATCCTCCTTCCTCCTTCTTCTTTTCTTCTTTTCCTCCTCCTTCTCCTTCTCATTCTCTTCTTCCTTCCCTACTTCTCTCTTTTTTGGGGGTGGCATATGTCTGTGTCATGGCCTATATATGTGTTTTGGGAGTGAGCACATATGTGAATGTATATGTGGAAGCCACAGGTTGACTTTGGATGTCTTTATCACTCTTCACATTATTATTATTATTATTATTATTATTATTATTATTATTATTATTATTATTATAATTTTGATATAGGGTCTCTTTCTGAACCTTGAGCTCACCACTGCTGCTAGACTGGATGGCCAGAGAGACATTTGTCTCTATCTCCCAGCACTGGGGCTATAGTTGGTGTTGCTATGCTTTGAAAAAGTGGGTGCTGAGGATCTGAACTTAGGTTTTCATACATGCACGGCAAGCAGTTCACCCATGCACCAACCCCGTGTCCCAAGACCTTTTTCCTCTTGGTCCAGTCACTGAGTTCTCTAGTAAGTACATGTAGTATGGATATATAATCTGCTAACTGAAGCAAAATTAAGAAGCTTTGTAAGAGCAGATGCTCCCCTCTGGTGAGGCTATCCTTGGGGTTTCTAGAAGAGCTTCAGAGAGTCTATCATTCTTTAAGGTATAGCACATTTCAGGAGGCAGGGAGAAACTTTGTAGATTTTTTTTTCTTTCAGATTCTCCAAAGGTCTAGAATGTAAGCTATGCTAGAAGCTGAACATACACAAGTAGTAAAAATGGGTGTTTATTTATGGAAATAGTTTCTGTTGGTCAGATTTTTTTTCTGTAATAAATACCAGAATGAAAAACAACTTAAAGGGGAGTGTCTCAGTCAGGGTTTGTATTCCTGAACAAAACATCATGACCAAGAACCAAGTTGGGGAGGAAAGGGTTTACTCAGTT
>JADRCD010121772.1:0-36765 GCA_019843815.1 Montemys delectorum
GAGAGAGAGAGAGAGACAGACAGAGAGAGAGAGAGAGAGAGAGAGAGGCAGAGACAGACAGACAGAGTGACAGAGAGAGACACACAGAGAAATACACATACAGAGACACAGAGAAACAGAGAAAGAGAGAAAGAGTGCCATGAAATGAGAAGGACATTCATTTTCTTTTTGGAGTTTGAGCATGACTGATGTCCTACACTGGTGTCTTCCAGGGAAAAGCTGTTCAATAAATATGATGGATGTAGTTGTTTAATTTCCTGCCTAAATGCTTCTCCATAGCTGGGTGATGAGCAAACATCTTAGACCTCTGGGTGTTGGCAGAGCTTCTGTGGGAACAGTTCTGTACAACTTCCATTTGGGACTTGGAAAATGTAGGAAAGAAGTTAGAAGACATCTCTCATGGGTGCTCTAACTCGAGCATCCATCTGTCCATCCACCCACCCATCCATCTATCCATTCATCTAGCATCCATCCATCCATCCATCCATCCATCCATCCATCCATCCATCCATCCATCCATTCATCTTTCCTTCATAACTTCAAGAATTTTTAGGTGTTGGAAGCACAGAAATTAAAGATTAGCATCTACTTCCAGGTCACTTGTTCTTTTAAGCCTGGCGTTTTTCCATCTCACTTTTTCCATCTGCCTTTCCTCTTATGCCCTGCCACTGAATTCTTCTGCATGAAGGAAGAGGCAGGCAGAGGGCAGGTTTTTAGACAGATGGAGATCGGGGCTGCTGCAGAAGGCAGAAATGGGAGAGGAACAGAGGCAAACAGTGGGAAGCTGTCCAAATTCTTCTTGTTCTCATGTAGAGGTTTGGTATATAATGAGTTTTGAGTATCTGGGGAAGGAGGAAGGGATGCCTATAACAGATACAGGTAAATTTCAGACATCTAGGAATTAATTTTATTAAGTATATATATATATTTTTAAAAATCATTGTTATTAAAGGCTTGAGAAGCAATTCTGTGCACTCAAAACCAGTCACTGCCCTCTGTCTCTAGCTTTGTTGGCCCTGTTATTTCTTCTTCTTTTTCTGGAACTAAGAGGGTGCAGAAGTTGTGGATAGAAGGATCAAATATTAGTACATAGATGCCACTGTCTCCATGTGGCCTGAAATACGTGCTGTGCCAAGTAGGGAGTGGGGACTTGCTTCTGCTGCTCTCTGACAGCCATAAGTGCTAAGAACTCAAAAACACCAAAGAACATCCTCTTGTGGACTTCATGAGACAAACCCAAGTCTGTGATGAGTTTCAGGGCAAGAGAAGAAATATGGATTTACACGTCCATGGAAAGACTATCGGATGTGGGACAAAGCTTGTTTTTTTATGGACATCTGGGAGACAAGATGCAGCAAGGCCACTTGAAATTCCCCGGAAACTTTTCAACAAATCATGTAGCAGTCTATCCTTTGCTGAGATCCTAAAGCTTGCAGTCCTGGGTGGGTTGTCCAGATAATTTACCCTCAAGCCTCTGGTGTTCACTCATGTTGAGAACTGGAAAAATTGCATTTTATCCTCTGGTTTCTTCCTGTTTTAAAAAAATAAGTGAACTCTCTGTGGGGAGCTGGTGATCTGTCCTTACATAACCCAGTGAGCAATAAAGGGTCTACAGACGTAGGGAGAGCTTTAATCAGAACTCTTGGGTCTGAGCCCGTATCTGACAGTTTTCATTCTCCAGCTCTGTTTCCTGAAGGATGGATGGTCATTTTGGGCTTTCTGGTCTCTAATCCTCCATTCAGAAAAGCAAACACCCTAAATCCCCAATAATGTAGGTTTCACAGTCTTACACACATGTCTGTGTTTCAGCACCAAGGCCAGCACCACTCAGAGGCACCATATGCTCTCACATCTGGACTGAAGCGGTGTCCAGGCTCTGGGGGCCCAAATTGTGCTTGGCCGGAGGATATCATACTGTGGAGGTCAGACTGACATTACATAAAGCCTCTTCTAGGCATGGTAGTTGTGCACCTTTGAAAAACAATAGGCTCTTCTTTATAAGTAGAAACAGTATTCATGGAATGCCAGGATAAAGCTAAACAACCTATCAAGGATAGCAAATCAATTTTACTGTGCATGCCAATTCTGTAAATTGGTTGTGAATGTATGAAATGCCGTGAAATGTTCTGAAGTTACACATGGGCCAAACAAGACCAAGTACTATGTCTGCTTAGTGATGCTTGCTTTGATTGGGTAGTGGGATATTAGGGTAATTGTGTGTGCATGAGAGATAGATAGAGAGAGGGGGTGCAGGCATGCAGCTATTTCTAGTAATTAGGTGATATTATCTAAATGTCTAGGATCTATTTAATTTTGAGGATTGTATGTCCTTCACATTCAACAGTGTTTCTTTCTGTCCCTATTCATTTAATCAACACTTGCTGAGTGCTTGCTAGGTGCTTGTTATCAGATTTTTACATTCTGTTTACTCTCAGCCGTAGCTTCGAGTCTACAAATAACAGGACACAAAACTGTGTAATAAAAACTGCATTTGGAAGGCTTTGTGACATTTTCTTGGGGTAGAGAAGTTATGATGACATTCTGGGCAAGCGATGGCATTCAGATCAAGTTATGATCATTTCTATAATGGGAAGCTTGTATAAATCCTGAACAAGGATATCTAAGAATGAAGTGTGGCTATCTAGAGCAAGGCCTCCACTGTGGGGCACATGCATTCTGATAAAACAGTGCATGGTATTTCCTTATCATTACAGCCTGTGTGATTACAGAAAGCATTTAATGTCTACCTTGGCTTTGAACAACAGAGCACAGTGGGTGCTATAGAGAAAGGCACAGCAAGTCCTAGCTGGAAATCACCATTGGATCTGCAAATGCTATTTTAGAGGAGGCAAAGGAGTCTGGGATGTTTACATTCTGGACTCAGGCTGAAGCACAAGAATGGGGTACCTTGATTTGTGAGCATGGGGGAAGACCAAAGTTCAAGAAACTCACTATGAGTTACTTCCAGGTGTCTCCAGATAACCCTTTCCTATGAGGTTGCAGTTGCAGCAGCTACAACAAATCTTTCTAACGCCCCTTCTTTTTACTCTTGGATACATTGCCATCGTCTTTGTAGATCTCCATGTTACATATTTGTGAACAACAAGAGAAAATAGATATTTTATAATTTGGATATGCTAAAGCCCAAGGAGGAAAGAAAACTGCCAAGCCATATATGATGGCCATGGCCTTCAGTAGGCACAGATCCCAGCAGTCTTGGAAAGGCAGGGTGCACCGGGGGTCAGGAGCCTTGAGTGGCTGAACTGTAAACCTACCATTCATCACAGTGGTAAGCAGCACATTTCCCTGCCTCTTTTGAGGATCCCACAATTAAACAGGCAGAGAAATGTATTTCATGAAATATGCATATTGTTTGCTTCCTACAACAGCATTTTAATCTCTCTTAGCTCATAGCCCAGAAGAGCAATGGGAGGAACGATCTTTCACCGCACATTAAAATCAGTTGTCAGCCAGCACTGTCTTCTGGGGTGAATGCCTGTCATCGTCATTGTCATCATCAGCACCATGCCCATTATCATCCTCATTATTTCTTTTTACAGTCAGTGTATAATAAGTTCACAAGCATTCCACAGAACTGCAGACTGTATCTTGCTCTTTTACCAAGTAAAATGGTTGGCATATGCCTAATAAATGTCTGATGTTGTGAATACTTTTAAATGGATGAATGAAGGAGATTTAATGTATATCAAGTTGTTTGCTCTTCAGCATGACCCTATAAGACGGGTTTCCAAGTATTACCTCATCTTCATTGAATCTAAAGAAACAGAGACATTGTCTTGAAATAGAACTTGTCTTGTGGTCTGACCTCATGGAGATGTATTATGCTCGGGTCAAGTTTCCCTTCCCCATGAGCGTCTGATCACCAGACTTCCTTCCTCAATCTCCCTCATGTCTCTGGCCTTCCACCATTTCTACACCCATTTAGCTCCTGTGACCTAGCAGATGAGCTCACCCCCGTGGATAATGGCTCCTTGTCAGCACTAGAGCCCAAGGAACAAATTTTTCATTATTGGACAGAGATGACATGCAAGAACAATTGGACTAAATTGATTGTATTTTCCAAATCATCGCCCAGCCTCTAATTCTATCTGTGAGATGAACTAATTTGAATGAGAATTAGCTTCTAAATTGAGAATCCAGGCTCTTGACCAAGATGGGAGAAAGGGTCCTTCAGCAAAGAAGGAGCTTACCAGGATTCTCAGTAATCCATGGACTTCCCAGAACTCCACAATCAGGAAAAGCCTGGTCGCACCCTCTGTTTGCTTTCTCGTTCCATCTTCCATTTCATCCACACTTGATAAGACTATCTCAAAACAAGCTCAGAACAGCAGTGTCATGAATTCTGGCTCTACTACCACTCCAAATGAAACCACAGCAATGGCTAGCAGAAGATGGAAAGAAACCTCCTGCCTCAGAATTCTAAGGGAATGACTTGTTGCTTCCAAACCCCTATACATTCTCTGTCCTTCATCTCTGAAAAAATCTGGGCCTATTTCCATTTTTCCCCAATTGAGGCAGCCCCATGGCCTTCCACACATACCATTTCATCTCTAGTCTGCTCCCTACAGAAGAATGCTCTTCTTAGTCAAACTAAAACCTGCTTCCCTTGGGCTTTGGGGATTTGTCATCTTGGGCAGAGCACCCCCCACCAAAGTTAAAATACCCAGGAATCTTTTGAATAACATCTGATTAAAGTATAGATTATGATTTAGGGTCCCCAAGGCACTGCCTTTTAAAGTGACAAGGATGCCCCTGGCCCACAAAGGCCCTTTGGAAGATCTCTCACGTGGGCCGTGTGAAGGTGGGATAGTGCTTACCATTAGATGAAATGATGATCACTTTAGATGGGATGGTACTTACTCAGATGGGATAATGTTCACCTTTGGATGAGATGGTGCTCACCTTTCTTTATTTCTCTCTCTCTCTCTCTCTCTCTCTCTCTCTCTCTCTCTCTCTTTCTTTTTCTTTCTTTCTTTTTTTTTTTTTTTTTTTTTTTGAGACAAGGTTTCTCTGCATAGCCATGGCTGTCCTGGAACTCACACTGTAGACCTGGCTTGCCTTGAACTCAGAAATCCAGCCACCTGTGCCTCCCAAGTGCTGGGCTTAAAGGCTCAAAGCCCTTTAGACTTTTCTTCACTAAGATCAAAGATACATTCTGTTAAATGCAGAGTAAACAGGTTTTTAGAAGTTTATAGAATGTCAAGTTTAGATGGAATCTTTTCCCCTAAAGAATTTTTGTCTAATTTTATTCATTTTCCAAAAGAGGCAACTGAAGTCCACAAAGGTCAGAAGATCCACTTACCATCCTAGAGACAAAGCAGGCTGAAGCTAGAATTAGGTGAGGGGCTAAGTTTCTCTTCTCTGAAATTATCTGAATACTGAGAGGAGGAGAAGATAAAAGAAGGATGAAAAAAAAATGTGGTTACAGCTGCTATGGGAGGCAGTAGTAGAGAGAGGCTCCTAGCCTTGTTCCTGAAGGTTACAAATGACAGCTTGTAGCTTCTGCCAAGGGAATAGGAGTTGGAGGTGGACAGAAGTGTGTGAAGAAGGAGGCAACTGTCAGAGGAAATATGCAATGAAGACATAATCAAAACAGGCAATTAGAAACTTCTCTTGAAGAGAAAGAGATAATGAAAGTAGAGGAAGGAAGAAATTGGATCCCTTCACATGTTTCAGAGAAAATAGTTCCACTCCCACAGTACTTGTTTTTCATTCTCATATGATACACAGGACTCTCTACACATCTACTCTTTCCATATATGCTTTCCCATTTCCATACAACAAGCATCTCAGGGCAAAGAGCAGGATCTGCACAGCATTGCTTCCACGTACCTATCCTAAGGCCTTGCATATAGTAGATGCTTAATATGCATTTGTTGGCTGTGTAGAGACCTGAATAAATATTTAGAAGAAGGATGCCAAAATGTAGGACTGCATATCCTAATAAAGAAAACCCCATTACTATAGACAGAAGTACAGATTTCACTAGGACACTGTGGTAATTGGACTTGATGGCTTTGGTTGCACATAGTGAAGGAAGTTATATAGTCAAGGATAATTCATAGTTTGTGGATTACGGAAGGAGATAGATGGTATCATGATAAGTTTCTTAGGAAAAAGCCAAGAGTTTTGTGTTGGGCATTCAGTTTGAGATTTCAAGAGAGCTGCTAATAGCTGGTCTTCTTGGGTCCAGAAAAGCTTCAGAAGGTTAGAGGTGGTCTCTCCCTCTCTTATACTGGGACGGGTAGAAGCATACTGATTTCCTCTCAAGCATGGGCAGAGGGTTGGTAGCTTACCATTCTCTTGGCAACTCAGCAGCTTGGAAGGCTCACAGGTAAGCTGTGGAGAATGAGGACACACGGGAGGTGGCCACTTGGAGACAAGTGTAGCCAGAGCACCTGAGTAGCCTGCTAGGTACCACAGGGTAAAACTCAGAGCTACAGGAGCACACCTTGGGGAAGAGGCAGGCACAGTAGTACAATGGATGCTTTCTGGTACTAAAAAAAATCTTGTTTTCAAGTTGGAAAAGTTGGTAGCTGATGATTAAAGGAGATGGGGATGATGGAGAAGTAAATTAGTGGCTTCAAAGGTCAGTGGGAGAAAGAAGCTCAATTCCAGAAAAAAAATTAGTTGAAAGTACAAATGAGAAATAGAATATTTGGAAGACAGATTCTAGAGACTGACTGTGAAGTTTGGGAAAAGAGAACAGATAGAGAAACATCACCAAAAAAGAATGAACTCAGGATTTATCATTTTAATTAATTAATTAACTTATTTATTTATTTTGGTTTGCCAAATACTTAACCAGAGAGATCCAAGGTCAGAAGTTGTAGACAAAACTCACAAGAGTGCCCTACCCAGGCATGCCTCTGCAGAAGCTCGGGGATATAGCATGCTTATCACCACCCTTACCCACCCCATCCCAAAGGGACAGGTTTCTTTTTCAAAGCACTTCATTTCCCTTGGCATTTGCTCAACATGGAGTTTGTGGGAAGGCTCATCTTTGGAATGCAGAGATGTTGGGGTGGAGTGCGCACCTGAACAATGAGGTGTATCTCATGAGCATGCTAGTCTTAAGGGAGCATGTGGGGCTAGGGCCTTTCTGCAAGCCTACACCAGGTAGAATGGGAGAAATGAGCCTAGTTCAGACACCTGAGATTATTTTTGCACATTCCTTTCCATATGTATACATGCTGGTGTTTCCCAATGGCTCCAGGATATTACAGAGCTCTGAGCAAGTAATGGTTAAAAACTGGGCTATGATTCCACACCATTGGATTGTCCTAATTAAGGTACTGGTATGAAGATGCCACAGCATCAGTTTTTAATGCCCTTGATATTAAATTTAAGGCACCAGGCAGAACACTAACAAACAAAATGTGTGGTAATAATAACAGTTCATTGAATATGACAAGCCTTTACCAGAAACTCTTTAGACTGAGATGGATACCAAGGAGTCTTCTGCTCTTGCCTCAGGATGACCTCTTTTGATCGTCTGTGCTGTGCTGAAGGGATGTGAACAGGAAGGGAGGGTGCATGGATGGGTACCAGTATACAGCGATATATAATATAGTTTCACAATATGAATTAGGAGAACGTGGTAGACCATAAGGTCATCTGGTCTACTGTGATCTTCCAACCTGCTCCTGTGATAGAACATGCCAGAAAATAAGCGCATCATTTATATTGTTTAGAAGCTACTGTCAAATACAATTGCTTACTACACATTGGCAAAACTGTCAGGAGATAGATTAGGTATGAAATACTCTGCCCATTTTATGGACAGGAGAATTGAGGCTCTCGTTAAAGGAAGTAGTTGACGGCTACAATGCTTTACCCCTCTATGAGTGTGAATCCTTGTTATGGTTTCATTGTAGGCAGTGTTACTCACCTTTCCACTCTGGGTCTGTTAGTGTAACGTCCTTTGGACATTAAATGGGGTGAAGTGTCAGAGAGCTGAATCTGACGCTGGATCTCAAGGACCGCATGGATTTACACATTGCCTCCTTCTGCCCTAGGCTGTGCTTATGGGAAGACTTAGTGCACTCTCAGTCTGGGCACTGGATAAGTGCATGAGGGACAGACTCCCACTGCCACCCTCTCAAGTACTTCTAGGTCCACAGCAGGAAGCTGAGCTGCCTCTGCTGGACAGCCACTGATTTCTGGAAGCAAGTGACTCTTGTTTCTCACCATTGAGACTGTGTGGGTTATTCTTGTTATGAGGAGCTGTAATGGCAATATGAACGGATGCTTTGGAGCGTTTATGTTATCTACACTTCAATTTTCATGCGCAAGAGAGTCACCCTAGGTTCCTGTTAAAACCCCAGTTCATAGAACCCTAGGAGATCTGGTCTACGGAAGTTCAGAGAAAGTTAATTCTTTACAGTTATGGCACAGCCTGTTTGCTTTTTTCACAGAGAATGGGCAAGGCTCTGTAATTTGCCACAGATTCACCTGTGACTGGTGGGCATGCCAGGCATTTCCAAATCCAGGGCTCTTGGCTCCCAGAGAACAAATATTTCCCCCTACGTAGCCAGCCCAGAGGCAGCACATGGAACGCACGTGTGGGAGAGGCAGCCTGTTAGTATTGAGGCTTAGCTGAGTCTGCATGCTGGGAATGGCATAGTTTTAATCTAGCAAATTGTTCGAGGAACTTGGTTAATGCTGTCCTCACAGCTGCAGCTGCTTGAAGGGAGATGCTCCTCCCTGCATGTGCACTCAGGCTCGCGCACGCACATGCGCGAGGGCACTTTTCCTTCTGGAAGGCTCAAATTGGCCTCCTTGTTCTGACTCAAAGCAGCTGTTTGTTTGTTGTTCTTGTGTTTTCAACTGTTGTGATGAGGTTTGCTTCCTTCTTCTTTAACCGAATTACGTGCAGTCTAGCTTTTCAGTACGAGCTGACTGAGCTGGATCCTTCTGTCGTGTAGGCTTCAGGTCCGCTCCCCCCCCCCCCCCGAACAGAACTGTACAGACACGGGGTCCCGAGGTTCAGAGGCCCCAACAAGGGAAAGGACAGACACACAGCCACTTCTGCTGGTCCCCTTCATCTGTCCGTGGAGATGCAACTCTAAATGGGCCGGGCAGGCAGCTGGGGTTGCATGGCCTACAGGAACACATCTTTCCCCCTAAAATGTCCCTAGACCCTCAGTTAGAGAGTGGTTGGAAGTTCAAGCACCCAGATCTATCTAGTTTGTCTTTTGGCTGATGACACTGAGCTGACTGATTGCAGCTGAATGGAATTTGTGGGAACTGCCTCAGAAACAGAAAATATAGGGTGTTGAGATTCCGGAAGGATAGACCAAATATCTCAGACTTTTCCTTCACTCTCTTGGGCCTCAAGTTCAGACAGAGGTCTCAAAGGATCCTGAGAAGCTGTGCCACTCAAGAATTTATTTCATCTTCTTGTTGCTGAACTCTGGCCTTTGGTCCTGTTTCTGTCTCCCAATAGGATAGAACCAATACTACTTTCCACCATGGACTATGGTTGCAGAGGGAATATATATATATATTCCTTAGGAGAGTGTCCATTGTGTGATCACCAGCAACTGCTTCCCTTTGCTAACACTGAGACTTTTAAACACTGAACATAGCCTGGTGAAATTTGCTAGATGTAAGTCTCTAACCCCAAATGTATGTAATTTGCATTCATGTCCATCGCTCATCTTCATTTCTTCTTAGTAATCCTGCAGTGTCAGTTTGGTATCATGGTGAGGAAGAACTTGACTTTCAGGTACATCAGGCACAGCAATGAGTTTAATAAAGTTCAAACAGACTCCAAGGGAGCGCTGCCCGGCAAATCTGAACTTCGATAGGCAGTAGAGTACCTGGGATGAGGAGATTATGACACAGCATTGTGTAGGCCAACCATCAGAGCAGGTGTGAGTAGGGGGACAAGCCAGGTCACAGAGCTCAAAAAAAAAAAAAAAAAAAAAACAAAAAAAAAAACCCAGGGGAGGCCCAGAATATGGCAGGTGGGAGCAGTTGCTCATGGTCACACAGCAAGCTGTCTCTTAAGGAAGCGGCGTATATTCTTCTGCACTCATCATACATGGTGGAGGTAACCTAGATCCTATCCTATTGAGAGACAGGAACAGGACCAAAGCCTAGAACCAAAGAATAGCGTACATGGTTAGCTGGTGAATACTCCACACACCTGGTGCCTCTCAGGGAGGCCAGAGAGCTGTAAGGCAGACAGGACCTGCAATGTGGACTGGGGCTTCCAAATCTGTACATGAGAGCGAGTATATGGGGGTACCAGAGTTAGAGAACAGTAGGTGCTGAGCTTGGAAAACAGGCATGAGTTCATGCAGAATGAGGCAAGCAAGACTGTCAGGGCTGGCGGGATGAGGGGATGGGGGAGGGTGGGTTTGGTGGGATTAGAAGGATGGGGGATGGTGTGTGTGGGGTCTGCAGGTGGTCCTCCCTGGGAGCTGCACATTACCTGTGGGAATCTTCATATAGACTACATGCTACATTTTCTGAAAGAGGACTGAATTCGTTTTCTTCCCCGGGGAAAGTGAGAGTCCCACTGATGCTCACAAGGGATGCTCAAGGGAAGGTCTGTAAAGACAGTGACTGGTTTCTTCTCTGACTCCTGACAGAGTATCAGTAGGGCAGTGATGTATCCTGTTAGTAGCTAGGAGCCTCAGTTCCTGCCTCCAGAACCCCTAACAAGTAAACCCAGCTCTGTACAATGGGATTAACTGGCGCTTTTAATAACAATGCTAGATTATAAACGGTTCCTTTCCAATTATTCCTCTATGAAGGAATAAATCTCAAAGACGATTATCTCTTAAGGCAGTAAGTCTGTGTTTTCCCCTTCTAGGGGGAGGGAAGGACGTCTGGAGTACAGCTTGCCTATGTGCCCCTGGCTTGTGTAGAGCTCACATGCTTTGTGAAGTCACCAAATGAGGTCCTTCAGGTGATCTTGCTAGGTCAAACAACCAAGGAGGACTTGAAGAACAGAAACAACACACTCCTCCTCTTGGCAGACCCCTGCAGCACTCAGTCATCCTCATTGTTGGGTGTGGGGCTGTAGGGCTGCTTGCGGTCCCACCCAATGGCATTGGGCTCACCATTCATGACATCAGTTTGCAAAGTATTTTTACCAGTTTTGTTTAAGATCAGCACTTTGCACCTTGACTTGGAGCTCCCTGAAGTTAAGTGACCATCCCCTATAATTCCACAGAAGCCTTTCCCAGTGGTCTTGGACTTTACAACATATTGTCAAGTTCTCATATTTGGATTTATTCTGACAAAATGGATTTTTTAGTGTAATACCATTGTCCAATTTTGGATTTATAAAAAGGAAAAGAAAAGAAAAGAAAAGAAAGAAAGAAAGAAAGAAAGAAAGAGCAAGCAAGAAAGAAAGAGCGAGAGAGAAAGAAAAGAAGGAGAAAGTCACTTTAGGTAGAGATCAAAACTCTGATTGTCATGGCTCTAGCAAAGTTGGTATTCCCACATGATAGGATGATGTAGGGAGCCTCCAGTCTCCACTGTCTTCCAGTAGTTTCCTCACTCTCCAGTCTGGCTCTCAGTAAGTCTGTTTTAACCAGGAGCTATGCTGAAGGCATACACAGGTTGTAGTCCTTCCTCTGGAGCTTTTAGGAAATGGAGCAAAAGCAGTAAGAATCCATATGATCTGGTGACAGGGGCAGAAGATACCAGGTCACTGGTGCACAGGAGGATTAGGGCAACAGGAGAGAACTGGGAAAGTATCCTGTATGCAGGAAATGGCAGTCACCAGAACTGAAAGCACCCACAGTATACTGCCTCCACTGGATCTTTTCTAGAGACTCAGGGAGTGTATCTGAAGCCTCTGATCCTATTTTCCTCAAAAATACCATTACAGTGAAAGAAAATCAGCCTAGAAGAGTCCCCTGGTTCCAGCCCAGAGGCAGCTGCCCAGCTGTGCGAGGCAAAGCCAAGCCAGGAAATCACTCATCTTCTGGCCGCCCAGTGATGGAGAACACCCCGGGGGAAGGTTAACACAGGAACATCATCATTAGCATCAGCAGACAGAAGGCCCTTTTCCAGGCCCAGGCGGCCTTCAGGAGCTGCTGTAATGATGGGAATCAGGAGCTAATTACCTCTGACCTGACCTGTGCACCACCACCCAGCAACAGCAGGCTCTGTAGACACACCAGGCAGCTTCTCTCTCCTCTATTCTGTAAACATTGGCACCTTACCTCGTTAGGAAGTGTTTTGCCTGATGAAGAATGTTCCCAACTATTAGCTTATTTGTTGTGCATGTTCTTATTGCTGTTTGACTGTATGCAGAAAAAAAAAATTGAGAGGGTCTGATTTGCCTCATTAAAGTAGAGATCAGGGATTTATTGTTTCTTTAAATTATTTTCTTTTCCTGGAGCCTTTCTCCTTCTTGAGTGGGAGAAGGAATGAAAGAACACAGTTATTTCCTTGTGGGAGGCACATTCCTTGTATTAACCCATCAAGCTCCAAATGCCCGTGTATAGGTGAAGCAATTGCAGCTCACAGATGCTGCTCAGTGCAGTGCTGTTCAGTTGCTGAGATGAGTGCTGAGAACTGGCCCCGGAGCTCTCTTCCTATGTCTTTCCTCTTCCCAGGATGTCCTCAGGTGCCTGAGCTTTCCTTCTTCTCAGTCCTTCGCCGGGTGGGGGTTGAAACAGCCTATACTGCTGGTTGCAGAGGGACTCAGTGACTTCCTTTAGCCAGCATTATATGTGCTGGGTTCTTTGAAAAGCCTTGTCCTCTGGGGTTGGAGGCTTTCTCCATATCAGAACTCATGTCTGTGGTGGTGAGGCATTGTAGAACGGCTTACCCTGTGGTCACTGCAGATATGACTGCAGAGTACATGGAATACCCTTGGAGACAGTGACACTCCCTACAGAGTTAATAGCCCATCTCAATCTCAAAGTCCAGTAGCTAATGGGAGGGTCCTGAGTCTCCCCTGTCCTACTGTCCTGCTTTGGTCATCTGAGACATTGGCTTGTCCTTGAAGTCACAGATAGGGATGCAAAGGAAAACTGCATTTTGTGTAATTGGAGCGGGGCCAGTAAATGAGAGCTTCCAAAATTTGTTAGTCAGTGAGTGGACAGGCATGGGCAGTATGTGAAGTGGGTGGTAGAGCTCTTGAAGAAAGGAATGTCACATGATCTGGTCCTCCATTAATCCCTAGAGGAAGAAGACACTGCAGCCCTTTGAGGGGAAGAGACAGCTCTGCCTTCTGCTAGGTCAAGAGGACTGCTTCATTCCTCCTCCTCCTCCTTCTCCTCCTCCTCCTCCTCCTCCTCCTCCTCCTCCTCCTCCTCCTCCTCTCCTCCCTCCTCCTCCTCTCCCCTCTCCTCTTCTTCCTCCTTTTCTACATTCTCTTCTTCCTCCTTCCCTCCCCTCCCTTCCTCCCTCTCTCCCTCCCTCATTCTCTCCCTCTCTTTATAACTGTGTCCTGCTATTGCTACTTTCTAAACCCTATATCTCATCTTAATTTTGGCCCAATTTACCAAATGATTTCAGATCACAATGTTCATTTGAGCTGTAAATTAGCTGAATAATTTCTGTATGAATCTCACAGGAGTACTTCCTTCCAGATGCCCCAGCTTGAGAGCCTGAGCCAGTCAGGGCATTACTGGGCCTGCAGTGGGAGGAGCCTGCATGAGGGCAGAGCACTTCTGGTCCCACCACATCCACTCAGTGGCACCCAGGATCCTTGTAAAGCGCCAAAGGAAAGGCCAGTAGGAAAACTGAGTAGAGGAATAAGTGTATTCTCCTCATATTAACATATACATTTAAATCGATTCTCTTAATATTAATACACACATTTGTTTTCCTCAAAGTCTGACTCCTTTCAGGGTGAGGAGAAGACTGAAATAATGTTAAAGTTTATCTGAAAATCAAACATTGAAAATAGCCTAGAGTCATGACAAAGATGGTGACTGCAGGAAGACTCATTTTACTGTGCATTAGGACATGTAACAAGTAAGACGGAAGAGCAGAGGAAGCTATTGTATGGGACAACCCTGACTGGGACCATTTTAGGACCAGGAAGGTTAGGTCACTCTGCAGATACCATCAGGAAGGGGAAAATGTAAATTTTTCAAACCTCACTTTTTGCTATATAGCAAGAGGAAATACATGTCAATGAAAGAAAATGAAGCTATGTTAAGATTAGAAACAAATTTAAGCTTGTGCTTGCCTCTAAATGAAAAATTATATTCCAGGCAGAAAAATAATGGAATGAATAACAACAGACTTGACTATTTAAAAAAAAATCTTCATGTATCAAAAGGACTCTATAATGGTAAGGCAAGTGCCACAGCTAATCAGAGACAAAGCATGAATGTTCTGAATAACTCATCTGTACTGAAACAAAGCCCACGAAGGCTCCAGTAAGAAAATGGACAAAGATCAGAAATAGACAATTGGATAAATGACAAAAAACTTAAAACTGTTAATTTTTCCCTGACATAAAATATATGCAAACTAGCAAAAAAATTCCATTTTCATCTGCCTTCCTGACAAATATTTAGAAGATATACTTTTTCTGTGCTTCAGTGTGTAGAGGACATGACAAATAGCCTTCTCAGATGATGATGGGTGATTGAAGAATAAATTGCTACTGTGTATACATGTAACAGAAACCATTCTATGTGTTCAATGTAAGTAATCTGTGTTTGTTAGTCATACAGGAATGTTTATTGTGGTGACTTGAAAGATTTATTTTTTATTTATACGCATGTGTACATGCCTGTATTTTTGTACACATGTGTTCAGATAGATATCCATAGAAACCAGAAAGTATCAGATCTCTCAGAAGTGGAGTGAAAGGTCGTTGTGATCCACCAGATATAGGTGCTGATAACTGAACCTGTATTAATAAGTACTCAACCACTGATCTATGTCTCTAGCTTCTTATGATTTATTGATAAAGACAATATATTGAAAACAATTCCCAATGCCACTAATTCTTTTATTTTAAAAGTTTAATAACTGTCAAGGTCTGTTGGATCTGTTCGTTATAAAAAGTAATGTATTAATTGTTGGGAATTCTTTGGTTAGTGGAAATCACAATGGTCTGTGTTGTTCATGTATTATAGAAATCCTGTTTTCATTTTCCAGTTGAGTGGGGAAAGAAAGCAATAAATGAATTAGACAGTAAATGATTGTTCAATAGTTACTGATGAACATTGGTATTATTGATTATGCTAAATTATGGTATATCCTTAAAATAAAGTATTGTATGAGTAAGAAAGGTAAAGCTTAAGAAAGAGTAATAATATCTACTCTTCCAACAAATATCTATCGACTATTTAGTAGGCATAAGGAGCAATGGCAGGCAGAGGAGATAGAGTTATCGAGCCAGTTGTACTTCTAACACAGCTAAGTCATTCTAACTAGCTAAGAAATCATGATATTGTTGATTGAGACTGGAAGAGAAGTATAAGACCAAGGTAGTCTATAGGAAAGGCATGGGTGATGTGTGGGTGGGTAGAAGGAATCTTATCTGTGACACTGTTTTTTATTACAAGAATACAACTGAATCTGGGTTTATTATGTCACACTTACAAAGATTGGAAATCCAAGAGAGTATAAGATTTTTTGTTTAGCTTTTTTGAGAGACTATTTTTGCATGACATCATGATGAGAGCATGTGTGAGAACAGATCATGTAGAGACAGGAAGCCAGGGGAGAAGTGAGAGAGGAGATGTGCTTTTATAATAACCCCCTCAGGGGATTATTGTCTGTAGAGACCAGCATTCATTCCTTTGGTGAGGCTCATGGTGAACTTCAATGGCTGAACATTGGGTTAACACCCCAGAGCCTGGGTTAAACTCTTAGCATCAGAAAAATAAAACAAAACCAAAGTCAATAACAACAGAATTAACAGAAGAAGGAAGAGGAGGAAGGAGATGAAGAGGAAGAGGAAGAGAAGGTGCCCTCAGTAATCTAATCACCATTCACTAGGCTGACCTCTTCAAATTCCCCTACATAGCTATTTTGGGGCCATGCTTCTAACCTTTGAATCTTTGTGGGTAAAACCTACACAGCAAACTTTAACATTATCCAAGCTGGTACTCAACAACAAGTAGGAATGTGCCAGGTAAAAAGAGAAGGGAAGAGAGTTGGGATGTAGTTCAGAGGTAGAGCATTTGTCTAGTCCATGTAAGGTCCTAGATTCCATCCAGATCATTGCCAATAGCAACTGAAAGAAAAAGAAATTAAGGAAGAAAGGAAAGAGAAGGAAAAAGAGGGGGATGGAGAGAGAGAGAGAAAGAGGGAGAAAGAGAGAGGGAGAGAGAGGGAGAGGGAGAGGGAGAGGGAGAAAGAGAGAGGGAGAGGGAGAGGGAGAAAGAGAGAGGGAGAGGGAGAAAGAGAGAGGGAGAGGGAGAAAGAGAGAGGGAGAGGGAGAAAGAGAGGGAGTTGTTATACAGACTACCCTGGGCCATGTGTACAAAGGGCAGGAAATGCTCTATTCATTCATTGGGGTATCAATGACACGTTGTAAAAGCAGAGACAGTGCAGACAGTAATATATAGTGCATTAGGTGTAATTGGTGAGGTTAACTTCATATCTTCCTACCTCTCCTGAGGTCAAGCCTGGGTTTTGGTTGGCTTTCTTCTTCTTGTGCATTAACAAGCATGAGCCCTCAGCTCTGTCAGTTTGTCAATGGTGTGCGAAAACTTGGAGAACACATCTCACTCATCTGGTTCCATGTACTGTGTTAGCAAATTGCTGAGAGCAATGATGGATAAGAAGGAAGCCCTTGCCACCTACAGAGAACAAGTGGTAAATGGCAATTTAAGATAAGCTGTTTTCAGGGACCGGGAGGTTTCTGTTTTGTTTTTGGTAGAAAAAATGCTCTGAATCAAAAATGTCCCCACATGGTGTGATATTAGAGAAGATGGAAGGAGGGTGGTATTCTGAGTGGTTGAAGTGATGGGTGTGTCCTCTAAGTCTGAGCCCCACCCCCACCCCACTGCCTGGCTTTCCCTAAGGCAAGGTTGACCTAGTCACTAGCACTAACCAACTCTCCATCTTCTGCTTCCTGCTCTTCCCATGGACCAACCATCTTAAAGCTGCCCACTCTTGGATGAAGGATGCTCTTGATGAAAAGCTCCCTTGGAACTCAAATGAAGCCTACCCAGTTTTCTAGAGCCTGATAAAACAGCTCTTCTCTGCACATTTTCCCCAATTACCCCAAATCAAACAGGTGCCTCTTTTTACTTGTACACCATTTGCTGTCAGAAATGCTCAGGTGGGCCTTTCTATTTTGCCCTTTAGTAGTTGTTTCTTGTGGTGTTTATAAGTCTCGTGTTGTGTGTTTATAATGCCATTCTCTTTACTGAGAAAGTTTTCCATTCTCTTTCCACTCCCAGAAAGTCCAGCTCAAAAATCTGCTCTGGGTGCCCACTCTTTTTATACCAGATGGTGTTCCCTAAAAGAGAAACTGCCTGATTTCTCTTAGCTTCCTTCTCTTGTGGTGTCTAGCTCAGTGGGAGAGGCTTAAAGAACCGTGCAAGAGGGAGGAGCCAATGAGATTTAGAGGGGATTTAGAGGTCTGTTTGGAGGTATTATGGGTTATAGATTAGCACGGTTAGGCTTCTTCTCTATACTGTTTAGAATACTATGCACATAGCAAGCATTTAACAAATATGAATTGCAGCTTATTGTTACAGTTATTATTAACATTATCATTCAATACTGCCATCTCCAGCCAACAATCTGCCACAGATTTGCATGTGTTTGATCCATTGGCTTGTCATTCTTGGATGACTTTCTTCTGGAGCATTCTGATCCCTCTGAGATTCCTTTGTGCTTAGTAATACCCAAATTTAAATGCTGCCTCTCCTGCCTTTGAGGCAGGATTTCTTGACTGCGTCCATCTGCAGGCCCAAGAACTGCTTTCATTTGTGAGAATATAATGTCTATTCAGGCTGTAGTGTCGTGTGAAGGGACAGGTGACAGAAACAGTTGCCCACATCTCCTCTTCTTCCAGATTGGCCACTGTGTGTCCCTTCCATCGGGGCCAGAAATGGAACAGCAATCAAAACACCCCAGTAGTCCCCAGAAGAGAATCTACTACCATTTGGGAGTGCCATTGTCTCTGTGACTTACTATGGAATCAGAGTTCAGAGCTCTGGGCCCAGGTCCAGCATCAGCAATTTACAGAAAGTCAGTGCAGCCAGAACCTTAAGCAGCATCTTCCTCCCTCTGTACCAAGATGGTCATGCCTCAGAGCCATTCCTCACAGGAAGTGTATTTTGTGTCTTAGAAAGAGAAAAAGGGCAAAACAAAACAGCAGCCCAAACCCATGTTCAGTAGAGCCTTGTCTCATTGGCTGCATCTGCTTTGACAATTGTTATCCCTTGTTCTCCCCCAGTAAAGCTGTTCTTTGATCCCAACATCTTGGGAGATCACGGCACAGAGATAATTAATTTTTAAAGTTTTGGAGACATCATGACTATGGAGTGTAGTCACCTCCCAGAGAGAATAGCTTCTGTTGAAAACCAGTCTTCCAGGCCTCTGCTTCCTGACTTCCAGAAATTCTGGTTCACTGCCTGTTTCAGCTCTAGACACAGGTATCACATGATGGATTTGACTCAGCTGGCAAAGGATTTGGGTAAATATCCAGGGCCACTCAGAGAAGGGGATTGACTGGAGGTCTACGGATAAGCAGGAGACCATACCTCTTTTCTTTGAATTTAATGTACATCCTGGACAGTAAAGACCTTTTGGGACCAGGGAAGATTCTAAGCACTCCAGAATTAGGAAGGGGATTCTATTCCTTTACAGATGGGCCAGGATGACCCTGGAGGCAGGCTTATGGTGAGGGAGGCTCACCTTCCATGACCTATCAGGGGTCATACAAAAGGGCACAAAATTCTACAACCTCCATGATCCTCTGAGACAGCACGAAATCTTCTAGGGGCTGTTGTCTGGGACATTTTCCCCAGTGTTCCTGAGCTATGTTCTTCCTATGAAGAGCTCAATATCATATTGGCCTGCAGCAGAGCAGAGCTTGTTCTTCATGTCCTGGGAGCTAGCTCTTGTAGTCTCTCATGGTTTCTGTTTGCTCTCCAGTGAAATGAGGTATATAATCGTGGTCTCAATCCCCTTCAGTATCTTTCTCCTGGTGGTTGCTTTGGTTATGAGATTGTCTCTGAACACTCAGTCTCTACGGTGGGCAAGGCAAAGCCTGGTCCCACAGAAGCTAGGGTCATTGGCATGGTGTTCCTGTCCCATCAGTGATTGTGAGAAGATAATCAATACCATGTTGTGGTAGTCAGGACTCAGTCTGATGAGCCATGGGTTGGGAGCATGGATGGGCATTGAGAGTCTGGAATGAGCAAGCTAATCATATTCACCCTCCAGGCTTGGGCTGTGTGCCCAGTGTTGGCTTATAGTTCCACCAATAAGTGACCAGTCATCTTCTCTCTTCACCCAGGGATAAGAAGCTCTGAATTCTCTAGATCTGACATTTTATGCTTTTCTCAGAGGCTTAGCTGATCATCGTGGTGGTCCTAAAACCCCAAAAGTGATATCTAATGGGAGTTGATTTTAGAAGTCTGCTCAGAAAGCAGGTAGGGGTACATGTGAGTATGTGGAAGGAGGAAAAGGAGGGAGATATGTTGAATTTAAATCCCAATATAAAAAATATGCAACAACAAGCCTGTTCATTGAAGACGCCAACTATTGGGGATGTAAAGAGGAAGGGACACCTAAAATGGTTCTTGAAAATTCCTGGGAGAGGGTAGATTGTATGTTTGCTCTATCTCAACAGTTCAACCAAACTATTACCATATGGCTCATCATCAGGGCCAAGGGCCAGCAGAAAGATGCAGCCTTCTGATGTAATCATTTTGTTCGTGGCCCTCCTGTCCCCTGAGTCCCTGCAAAGATGGATGAACCTTGTGAACTGATGTGGTAGGCATAAGGAGGACACCTGCGTCTTCTTTAGTGAATGTCTATTGGCTTCTCCCTCAGCTGGGTTTGGGAAGGGCAGCCACCTGTTTCCTTTTATGCTGCTGTTCCTCCAGTTTCTCTCAGGACTAATGCTAGTTTTTTCTCCAACTATGGAGATGGCAATGGATTCTGGTCCTCTGAAGAGGACCTTAAGGGATGGCTGAAAAAGAAATAGATGTTATAAGCCAACCCTAGCCTTTAAATGTCTAATGTGCTTTGTCAATAGGTGAATAAACATTGGATGTGGGGTAGGCTCTAGCTCCTACCCTTCATAGGCAGGATATGGAGGGTCAGAGAAGACAACCACGCTCATTCATGTCCACATGGTAATAGAAGAGCCATTTGGCTAGGCAGATGACACATCAAACTACTCAGATTCTCTCGAGGTACTAACGCAGGTGCATCGTGCAGCAGATGAGGCTCTTATTTTAGGCACTCACGCAGGCTCATCTTGTAGTAGATGCAGCCCTTACCTGAGTCACTCATGCAGGTGCATGTTGCAGCAGATGAGGCTCTTGTTTTAGACACTCATGCAGAAGCATCCTGTAGCAGATGCAGCTGTTGCCTGAGGAACTCATGCCAATGCATCTTGCACTAGAAGCAGCCATTGCCTAAGGTACTCATGCAGATGCATCTTGCAGCCCTTGCCTGTTTGGTTTGTTCGCTGTTAAGGCTTCCATTGGTCTCTTTTCCTCCTTGGCTTTTAGGGGCAGCATCCCCAAAGACCATATTATTATCATCCATGTCTCCACAGAGCTCATCTGTCCCATAAAATACCAGGATACTTCACACTAAGAGACTTGTTTTCAAGCTAAGAGACAAATGCTGGGAAACTCCGTCTCTCCTGAGAAGCAGAATGACCTCTGCCTCTAGTGACCATGTTCAAAAGAAGAATCATCTCATTCCAGCTCTTCAGCCCCTCTCTCTTTGCTCAGATCTGTTTGATGTCTATGTATGACAGGGGCCACATTCTCACTTCCTTTCTTGTTCCCTGCCTGGGATACAGGCCCCTGACTGTACAACCCAGCCTTAGCAATAAGATTAGATTCGTTGAAGGCTGCAGCCAGATTAATCATCCCAAGGCTCGGCTTTGATGATATCCCTTTTATAGACACATAAAAAGAAGCATTTAGGCAGTCAGTCATGCTAAATCTTAACCATCTTTACAGATATTTTAGTGCAGCACATCAAAATTGCCACTAGCCCTGAAGGTCCACATTTATGGTATCTATGAAGTCACTTCTAGTCAGGAGGTGGCGGCCATTGCCCACTTGGAATATCTATGCTTGGCCTGGATATATAGAATGCCTTTTATTGGACCTACAGGTGTGCCTTACAAAGCACACTATAGCCACCTTGTCCTTAGACTTTCAAGGAGTTTTCCTTGTAATGGTATATTCAGTACTTTATATGTGACTCCTTGTTAATGAGCAGTAACATCATGGTATGTGTGTCTACTCATGTGTATAAGACATGTTTTGTCAACTGGTCTGCAAGCTTTTGAGCACAGATTCAACTCAATACTCTCTCTGATCCTTAAGGTGTTGTGCATAGTGACTGTAGATTATTGGGGAAGTCTGTCCAATCAGTGAAAATGTGCTCCCCTGGCCTGTGTATGCTGCCTGCATTAGGCTGAGCTGATGCTGGTTCACACTGGCACTGACCCTAACTTGACAATGTGCTCTCTTCGTTCCTTCCCTGATGAAAGCGTTCCATTTGTGGCAGGATGAGAATGGAATGAGCTTCTGCCTCTCACCTTCGGAACTCAGAGGAAGAAGGCTGCTTCCCTTCTCCATGTCATAGAAGGAACAAATCCAGCCATTAATTTTGGCAGAGATTGTTGCTTTTTTTAGTTTTCAATGGAGCAAGATGCTGACTACAAGAAGTGCAGCCTTTCCAAGTGTGCCCTTAGCCCTCAGGCATCAAAGACAAGGGCAGGACAGGGCAGGCTCGAACCTTCTTGCCTTGGAGGAATAGTGGAGGAGACTGGTTCTCCAGTTCTCTCATGTAGTACAGCCTTAGCCTATGCAGCGAGCTGGCACTGCTATGCCATTAAATAATTAACTAGTACTTTGTAGAGTAAAACAGGCATTGGTCTGGGTAAAAGTCAAGATTAATTGCTTTCACTTAAGCTGTGTATTGTGTTTCCAAGAGGCGATGAGAAGGGAGAGAATGTGGGTTTGAAGGCAAGCTGAGAGGCAGTTTCTCAAGGGATGACAGATGCTCCTTTTCCCAGAGTCGGGTCTGTGGCAGTGGGTTGTCCTGGGCTACAGTCACTTTCCATAGGCTCTGAAAGAGCCTGAGCCAGGGACATAGGGATCCAGATTTTTGCTGATGAGTGGCATGCTACTGGCTGCCTCTGATGGACTGACCTAGTTCTGGAAGAGAAGAGACAGCAGCAGCAGGCTGCTTTTTCTCTGATGCTGTGGTTGGAAAAGCTCTGAGTCATTACACACCTGCTTTTTGGGCTTCGCAGAAGATACCTGGTGCTTACTGAAAGGGTACGTCTGGGTCATGGTCATTCACAGTTGCCTGTGATGTTGCCAGATACATAAGGTGATGAGGGGGTGAGAGGAAGCTCAGGGTTGAAATCTGCTTCACTATCCATAGCTGTCATTTGCTGCACCCCCTGCCCCCATCCCATGTCCTGATCTTTAAGGATAGAGATTGTCTTTTTCTCCAGACTTTTTCTTCTTGCCCTGATTACAGTATCCATAGACTTTGCCACCAGATAACCTGACACATTGACACATATAGATGGAGCTCCTTGGAGTCGTGTGGTGGTGAACCTTGATGGTAGACACATAAGCATTTGAGTGGAAACTGGCCATGGACAAGATGTTCAGGGGATGGCAGGGATGGTATTAAGAGCTGGAGATTTTCCATAGGAAGTGAACCTCCCACAGGTTATTAGTCTGTTCCATTTTGTCCTGAGCTAAGTTGGAGATTCCTTGGGGTTATTCTGGCATTCTGAGTATACTATCCTTCTCAAGATTCAGACCTCTTCCTCTAAGAAGGACTTTCTGTTCAGAGTGCTTCCCATTGTGTGCCTCCCTATGGCTTCTGGGTGTAGGCTCAATGTCTGTGAGGAGATGACTCAAAAGTCCACACATGTGGCCACTCCTAGAAAAGAGGCCCAGAAATACTGTAGGTGTGTAGGTGACTGAAAACTGGAATGAAGGGGAACATTTCTCCAATGGAAATTGTGACACTTGTGAAATATGGTGTGTGTGTGTATGGTGTGTTAAGAAGTCTGGGCTTGGAGGGCTATCCATAGGGCAAGAGGGACAGGTAAATGCAGTCAGTCACATAGACATTCAGTGGATTAGAGAACTCAAACCCAGGCCCAGGCAGGGGATGCTAACTCCAGGCTGCCCCAGCTGATCTGCATCTGACTGGAGCTGCACTTTGGGTCTGGGCCTGGAAAGCCTCCTTTGCAGTATATGCTGCTATCCCTAGCTGTAGGGATGCCCCCTCCCACCTTTGCAGCGTCTCCTAGTGATTTTTCTCTGATGCTTTTCCCTAGGGCTTCTTGTTCATGTGACTTTTTCATGCCATGATGAAAATGTTTGAATGATTGGTTGGAATGTCTATATGGGATTTGACAGAAATGTTCATAGCATCTCTTACTTTGCCTAATGTCTAGGAGAAATTACAAAATGTCTAGTTTTAAGAAAGCTTAACTAATATTAGACAAATAATAAAGGATATTACACAATACATTTGTATAACAATGTATAGAAATTGACACGATCTTTTAAGTGAGAAAGCTGAGCTGGCTTTCCCCATTACATGGGGTGTGTGTGTGTGTGTGTGTGTGTGTGTGTGTGTGTGTGTATCTATATATCTATCTCTCTATCTCTATATATCTATGTTTATGTTCAAAGGAACTACACTGCAATTCACACCTCAGACATAGTCATCATTTGTTCACATTTCAGGTGGATACCTGTGACTAGGAACTTGTTCACATGAGTAGGTGTTAAAAGTTTTAAAACCATTTTTACAGCCATTCAGAATTTTACAACAGCTGAAATTATATTTAAAGCCTCAAATAGTTCTTTCCTTTCATCCACCAATAAAAATAATGTTGGGATGCCTTGTCATCATACCAATGGGGTTCCTACTATACTTTTTCATAGCAGTTATTTGGAAAAACTGAGGGTATGTGTATTGCTCGGGAGATTGGCTAGCTTTAACGACACATGACTGACCCCTGGGCAGAAATGGACAGCCAGTCCCAGGTGTGTCACACAGATCTCCCAATCTCAATCTGCAGCCAACTTCAGCAAGTTCTGGCCCAGCCCTCAGGAAGCCTGTGGGCTCCCTCAAGGGGAGGGACAGACACTTCCCTCATGGCCAGAAGGAGAGGCCTCTGGGGCATAGTGCAGTTGGTACAGCTCCTCCTTGGCCATACTCCCAGTATCACCCTGCTGGGCTTGAGCCACACTTAGAAGCCACATGGAGAAGCTCAGAGCCACTGAGCTAACCTGGTCATCTGTCCTTGGGACTGGCTGCCAGCTGTCCTGGACCACTGACCTGTCCCACCACCCTGTGAGAAGCTGTTTAGCATATTGTGCATGGTGGCAGGTCTACACCCTCACTGTGCCAGCACCCCTCCAGCCCTTTCTCCATCTGCTGCATATTGAACAGACAACAGTTTTGCTCTTCATTGGCTGATATTTCTTGCAGATCCCTTATTTGCTTTCTTTTATGTTTCAAATGCATTGTCTCTTAATTTTTTCTTTCTATTTTAAACAATATTTTAAAATTTATTCTTTGAAATTTTCATGTAAGTATGCAATGTATTTTGATCATATCCATTTCCACTACCTCCCTCCAGCTGCCCCTGTAACTCCCAAACACATCTCCCCCAACTTTATGTCTTTTTTCCTCTTTAACTAATTAATGACCCGAAAAATCCAATAAGTGCTGATCATATTCACAAGGGTATGTGACTGTCCACTGGGGCATGGGTAACTTACCTGTCCCCTTCCCCAAAGCAATTCTTCCCTCAACAGCCAGCCATCAAAGGACAAGAGCTCCTAAATTAAGGGTGGAGACTTGGGAGCCCCTCCCCGATCCCTGCTGGTTGATCTTGGGCAGGTCTTGGGAAAGTAGCCACAGCTGCTGAGTTCATGCGTGCAATGGCCATGCCATGGACAGCATGATATCACGTTATGTCATGGACATGACAAGATGGCATCTCATAGATCTTTTCTCTGTTCCCCTGCTTTTAACATTCCATCTGCCTTATCTCCTGCAATGTCCCTTTAGCTCTGGTGTGAGGACATCAATACGACGACTTGCTTATGACTGAATACTCAGTCATTTATTCTCTGCCCTCTGAGAGTTGTGGATCTTGGCATTAACCATTTCCAACTGCAAAAGGAAGCTTCTATGATGGGGGGTGAGAGCAACACGTATCTATGGGTAAAACAACAGTATCTAGAAGGCAGTTTGATAATAGAACCATTTAGCAAGCCAACACTAGTGTTCTTTCCTAGGGCCTATGAACTACCCAGACATGGGTTTTTGGACAGTACTAAGCACAACAACCCTCCTGTAAACAAGCCTCCAAAGGATGCTGCTGGTTTTACCCCATAACTGTTTTGCCATGATTGTGCCAGTGGGTACATCCTGCCCAGCAGATTGGTATTGTACCATGCAAGAGCCAACACTCATTAAGACCACTAATGGCAACCCCCTGCTCCTCCTGTAGCCGACTGTATATTACCTTCTAATTATATGAAAGCTAGCCACCAGGTAGAGAGTTTCCCAGTCAGTTCAAGATGAACTTCTCTATGACCTACCTAAGTGTGTCGTGCCCTCAGCAGTAGGACCTTGCCGTCTAGTTATGGTGGCCAACCAAGAGCAGTAACAGTAGCAGCCTGTGTTGTTTTGAGTGCTTGCAGGGTCTCCGTGCCCAGTAACTCATAGGTAGGTATCCTATGCCTGACACTGATGTTTTCACTTAAAAACTCATGTCTTCTTGGAGCAACATTGTCTATCCATGCAAAGTTCCTCAGTTCAAACTCCCTTTCTGAATTATATTTTAAATGAATTTTCCAATAAGTGGATTTCCATAAGGCTTTCTTAGTTCTGGTTAGCCCACTCTATTATCCCTCTACTTCCTTCTCCCTTAGCCCCTTAAACCCTCCTTAAACTCCCAGCATCCCCCCTTTATTCTTTTATGCCGCATGTGTTCTAGCATTGGCACATTTTCTTTGGCTGCAAGATCAAAGGCTTTTTTGCCTGTCCTGTTCACACACCCTTCATGTTTATTATGCCTTCCTCTGCTCCCTCGTTTCCCTTCCCTCTTATTTCTGATCATGTTTGAAGCTTTCTGCCCTAAGAGTCCACCATTTCATTCTCGTTTCATCTGGATTTTACTACTTTGTCTTTGGTCCATCTACCATCTCCCCTCTACATACACTGCCCATGGTGTGGTTGGCATGGATGAAGAGTAGGGTAGATTCTTTTTGGTGGATTTTTGCTCTCCTTGGGTAGGTTATCTCCCACACTCCTCTCCTCTCCATTGCTCCCCAATGCTGTGCCTGAGACCCTCTCCACTATGGAATCTCTGCTACCGTCTTTTCCTATCCTGTTCCTGATGTTTTCTTTACTGCCTGGCTTAACTGAGCATGAGTTGCTGGGATTCTCCTATCCCTCTCTGCCCACTCAGCCTTCAGCTTCATACCATCTGGATCCTACATCATCACACAGCAAAAATGGCTTTCTCAAAGGTCACCAGAGACATAATCACCAGCCTGATGGCATTTCCTTGGTCTCCTCTCTGTGTGATCAGACATTGATGATTGCCTTTCATGTTTCAGTTCTCCGCCCTGTCTCAGCAGTATGTTCCCCCTGGCTCCTTCCCTAGTCACGGGGGCTCCTTTTACCTCTGCTGGATGGAGAGACATGGAAAACAAAGATCTTTGCAGCAGGAGGGACAGTGGGGCCCAGTAGAAGACGCATGGGACCTATTCTTCCCTACTCTTGCTTAGGGAACACCTATGGAACTATCCCTAATGCCTTGAGTTTGGATTTTATGCCTTGCCATTTGAGGGTGGTGAGCCTCCACAGCTGCTAGAAATATATTCTGTGTCTGTTTAAGAAGCAGCAGGGAAACAGGTTAGTGACCAGAGCCTGTTTTCTGGATCAGTAACTTGGATCAAATGCAAATCTCCAGAAACGGCTCACAGCCCTGCTGCCCATCAGCCTCCCAGGCAGAGAAGCTGAACTAATCTGTCTGGCACCCAGGCCTGTGATGTCCTCTGCGGAAGGAAGGTATATGTGCTGGCATCCTCCCTCTCTACAGCCAGCTGAGAGGCACTGCAGGACTAAGCAGAGAAGCTGTATTCTGCTTGCTGCTCTCTCCATCAGTGCTTGGTGCCTTTACTACACAGCACATGAAGTCCAAGAATGAGAGCAGACTAATTCTTGTCTCACACTTACCCTAAGACAGGACCTGGGTACCATTTGTTTAGTGGATAATAATACTGAGTAACCAAGCTGATACAGTTTATAAAATGCTGCTTCTCTGTAGATGCATTACCAAGATAGTTCTTGGGGCTCTGGGAACCTCTGCTAAATTTCCCCAAAGGTTCCCTGAAGTAGGGGACAGGAAAGCTGAGAATAGCCCCTGGAGCTTTAATGAGCCCCACTCTGAGACCTCTGCAAAGGGCAGAAGACTAGAGATTGATGTCAGAAGCTCTCTTCAACAGTAAGGTTTGATAAGTATCCTGTGGCTGAGAACATGAGAGAAGAAGGGGACCAGAAACATGATATTGACTTCCCTAAATACCCCTTCATCTGGCAGCATATGACTAGGCCTTGGGCAGACATGGGTTGCTAAGGCCTTGGTGGCGCCTGTCAGCTGGAATGCGAGTTTACACATGGAGAAGATAGGAAGAAGTAGTCATGTAGAATAGTGCAGATAGCCTGAGACTCCAGAAAGTTTCAGGGGGTATCAGAGACCCTTTTATGTGCACAGGGCCTCAGAAGCAATTTCAGCTAGAAAGAAAGCTTCTGAGCAATGCAGTGTAGTTGTTGTGGCTGTTGTCATACTGCAAATTGAATCTAGGGCTTCTTACATGGTAGACAAGTATTATATCACTGAGCTGTATCCTCAGCCTAATACTCAGAATTCCCAAGCAAATGCTTGTCATTTTTTGAGGACCATACTTGAAGAAAGAAGTAAAATCATGCTTACCAGTCAGAGTTATGGATCCCTCAAGACCCTCTACAGGGGACCATCACAAGTCTCTGGCTTCTACAGAATTCATTCCAAGGGCCTTGAGAGTACATCCTAGTGATCAGCTGGGGAGAGACGGCCTTACAACCTTCAGGCTGGAGAGTGGAGGCCTATGGCTATTGAATGGTAGCAGGGAGATAAACTCTGTGCAGTTAGCAACGTTTTAAAAGGCTGCTTAAAGCCTATTGAAAGATGCAATATTTGTCGAATAATATGTTTGAGATCAGGAAGGGTTTCATAGTGTTTATCCAGGGGAATAAAATGTTAATAATCTTTTTGTGTGTTGAGATTTTGACTTTCTTTTGCTACTATTGACACAGTGCACTGCCTTATTAAGTGTGAGATGTGTGTGTACACACATGTATCAGTTTCCTTTATCAGAGTGTTCCTCTGCCTTGAGAGGGAGCATCAGCAGCTGTTCCAGTCTTCTCTGCCTGTGATGCCACCGTCTCCTGTTTCAGAGCTGTGTCAATGATGCTCTTCCACAAATGCCCATTGTCTCAGCCTCTAACAGCTGCCACTGGGCAATAAGACTTGGAAGCCTGGCCCTGCCATGGCACAAGTTAAAACAGTGTTGGGATGATTGCTCTCTATGCTCAGACTGGTCCTTCTAAAATATCCCTTGTTATGAGGATCCTACAGTTTCCTCATCAATTATGGAGAATTATCAGAACTCTTCCCTTGAGAGACACTAAAGCATTTACTAGTCTCTTCTGCCACCTCTGAGAGGTGGTGGAATTGGCTATAAGTGAGCACGTATACCTTTGCTTGAGTAGACCTGGGCTTGGACACAGCTGCCAAGTGTATAAAGCAGGGACTCACTATAGTGCAGGACCAATTGCTAGACTTCCATGATCCTTACTTCCCTGTGGGACAGGGAGCATGACAGTGCCCACTAAATGAAGTAAAATGTGTGGGACTCCTGAGCTAGAGACCACCACACTGCCAGAGCCTGATGATTTCTTAATATAAATATATTTTGTGGACTTGAAAAAATACTTCCTTCCTGCATCCCACTATTTTTACAATACAAACAGAAATTGGAATATGCCTAGATTTCCCACTAGAGGTTCAGTGGAGTGTTGACTGCTGCATGGTGCTCATGGCCAGTGGATATACTGTCTTCCCAAACTCCAGCCTCAGAACATGCAGACTGGGAGCATGTGGCCCAGAAACACACCAATAAGGCAACATAGATGGCTTTTCTAGGCCTGCAGAAATAAGACTTCCCAATCACTGGGCTGGGCATGCTTAGTAGCACTCTTGGAGTAAGAGACAAAAGTAGGCTCACGGTACATAATTGCAAAGCTGACTTAAGGGCTCCCACAGGCTTTCAGATATTGTATAGTTCCCTGTGAAAGTGTTGCATCAGCTTCCTTTTGATGCATGGAGGTAATATTATGGGGAAAAATTGAGCATCACAAGCTGTGAATTAAGAAGTGATACAGAGGAGTTGGATTTGAATGTGAAGAGGTTTTAAGAATATCTTAATTTACTTCACTGATTTTTCTCCTTTTGCATATGTAAAAGCATAATCTATAATAAAAAAGCACTGGCAAAAATAAGCCTCAACAGCTTTTTGAATGAATATCAAATAAAAAACCACATCCTAAGAATGCACTGTACTTCAGTTTAATTGGCAGTCTTTTTTTCTTAATACAGTAGTATGCATAATAATAAATACAATAGTTTTATAAGTGTCTGAGCTTTAGTGAGTCACAGCATGTGAAACACAGTACGTAAGACACAAGCACCTTTGGTTCCTGTAAGTATATCTCACGTGACATAGCCATCTGGCTGTGTTTTCTCCCATCCAAATGATTTCAGGCTATTAGATCAGATTTTTTTTGTGACAGTTGATTTTTTTTTTCTATTTTTTTCTTTCCTCCTCCTCCTCCTCCTCCTCCTCCTCCTCCTCCTCCTCCTCCTCCTCTTCTTCTTCATGTCAACTTGGTGAACTGTGGAGCTGTTGTTTGGTAAATACTAGTCTAGATGTTGCCATGGTGGTATTTTGTAGATGTGATTAATATTGACAGTCAGGTGGCTAGATACAGCAGAATAGATTATCTTCCATGCTGAAAATCCATCTAATTAATTGAGGGTCTTGACATTAAAGTTGAAGTTTTCCAAAGAGAAAGGAAGTCAACTTTACCCGAATTATCTGCCCTAAAGTGTTTGGCATTTCCAGCTTCTGTAATCACTTGAGTCAGTTCTGTGTGCAATCCCTGTCTCTGGAGGACCCTACTATAAGCATCAAAAATTTGCTAGATGGTTAATGTACTGGAAGAGCATTGAAGGATGAAGGCTGACAGTACTAGCCTTTCAGAGTCCCATGCTGAGGTAACACACTTTGTAATATAGTCTATGCCTGCCCTGGCTTTGTGTGAGGTTGACACACTTTGTAATATAGTCTATGCCTGCCCTGGCTTTGTGTGAGGTTGATGAACATTTTTTCAAAAATAATTTATGAAAAAATTTTCATACAATATATTTTGACTGTAATCTCTCCCCTCATCCATCTCCTCCCAGATCTTCCCTAACCTCCTAACTACCAAATTTAGAATCTTTCTCTCTCTCGCTCATCCATGCTTAGTGCTGCTCTATTCATAATAATAGCAAGAAATTTGAAGCAGCCTAGATGTCTATCAACTGAGAAATGGATAATGAAATGTGGTATATTTGCACAATGGAATACTATTCAGCTGCTAAGAAAAATAAAATAAAAAAAATTATCAGGGGGCTAGAAACGATCATCCTGAGTGAAGTACTCCAGACTCAAAGCACAAATATTGCATAGTTTCCTCTTTTATGTGTATGTGAGCCTTTAAGCTTTAGATATGTTTATTTTAGTTCTAATAACTACAGAAGTTAGGTAGCTAGTAAGGTACCAGAGGAGAGGAGGAGACCTCCCAAGGATGGCAGACACTTAACATATGCCTATCTGTGAGCCTCACATTTTCTGTAGTCTCATGTGATTAATTTTGGCTGACTCATACAGGAATTTATATTTGTCTCAAGTAATTACCACTTCACTAAATTTGGCCGATTTTTGTGTGTTATTTAGCACTCAATGGGGTGTCTTCTGATGCCCCACTGTCAGAGAAGGACCTTTCAGCTGCAATTATGGAACCTGGATGGATGGAGGCGTTGCCCTTGCAGGTGCCAGTGTGGTGACACCAATTATGTCCTCATTGTAGGCATGAAACAGTCATCTCCAGTTCTCTTCACAGCTCAGCCTCTCCAGATTCAATTGCTCAGGGCTTGAGCTGCACGTGGGCAGAAGTGAATGAATTGTATTAATAGTTTCCTTGGCATAATCCATCATCCCCTCAACAATGCGTTTCTGGCAGTTAATTAGAATCCACACAGTGGAATAACGAACATCGTGTTTAGAATTACAATCTATTTCTAAACAACAGACCAGACAGCTCATTCTCTCCCATCACCCTGGATGTCTTAAGTGTCTGGCTTCTGAATTCCATTTAGTGCTCTTTAGCCAGTAATTCTGCCGAATGGTTTCAGATGGCTTAATAACATCTATGTGGTGGAATCTCTCTATCTGTGTATGGGTAGGAGATGGAAGAGGAGAGAATTGGAGCTGGAGAGATGGCTTAGCAGGTAGGAGCACTTGATGTTCTGGAGGACTGAACTTAGACTTTCAGAGTTCATGTTATATGGCTCACAACTGCTTGTAACTTCAGTTCAGGGGTGTATGTGGGGGGATCTGACACTCTCTTCTGGCTTCTTTCTGTATGTGCATATACACACGCACAGACACACATTCACACATATGCGTAAATAAATATTAAAGTACATCTTTAAAATAGGAGGGAGCAGAACTCAGCATTTGGAGAAGGGAAGCCACGATTACCAGGAGCAACGAGAGCTGTTCTCTGCCTTGGAAATCAAACTCTAAGCTCTTCTGTGGGTGTGTCAGAGGGAGGAGCACTCATAAAGTTTGAGTTAACATGGGCCTCAGAGACAGAGGTCTCATCCTCTCCCCACTTGGAGTGTTTATGTGAATAGTGGCACTAACTCCTACCTCCGAGCATGCTATGCTTTCGTGTTCTGGGACATTGCATCAGCCAGGCACAGGCAACGCTCTTAGAGGCTCAACTGCTTTCAGAGAGTCCTTTGCTGGCTTCAGAGAGATTTCTAGTTTCTTGGCCCTTCTAGACAGTAGATGAATTGCAAATTCAGAATCTCTCAGTCTGGTTGTCCCTAAAGTTGGGTTCCAGCCCTAGGACTGAACTGCGGATGAACGCAGCAACCTGTGACAAGCACCCTTGACTTTAATAGAGTGGGCTTTGGTTTTCACTCTTCTGTTGTCATTATGTGAGTGTTTTTCCCACTCCTGGGACTGAGGGGAACATGTCTGTAGGGGAGGAGTTTCTGAGATGCTAGCTCTGAGAACGTCAGGGTCGTCCAACTTCCTGGTACCTGGGTCTTTAAAAGAAGCAGCATGCTGCTATTGTCTGAATGTTCCTCAAACTTGGAAACTTATTCTCCAGTGTACCTTTGGGATGTTTACCCCATGTCACAGGGGCTCTTCCTAACTAGAGTTATCGTGGGAGTAGGCTAAAGAAGTATGTTTGTTCTGTTCTCTCTCTTTGAGTATGTTACCCATCCCCAAATCACGATGCAAAGTGTCTCTAGTTGCAGTTGTGGGTGACCCAGTTTTACAAACCATGAGCCAAATAACTTTCTGCTCAGTATAAGTTACCCAGGCTTCATTCTTATGTTTTATAATATAAATGGATTTGATATGAGACGGACAGAGGTGCAGTAGTGTTTCTGTTGGTAGCATGCTTTTAGTTTTCTCTGTTCCCACAAGACAATTTCCATGGAATCCCCAAGATGAAAGTTCAGTTCCATAGCCCTGGCTCATCCCAGGTATTACTAGACATGAGAACAAGCCAGTATGCTTAGTCTCAGTCTCCTTATCTACAAAATGGGCAAGAATCCATGTGTTCCTCACATTGGTAGAAGAAATAATATAATCATGAACATTCTGCGTCAATCATGAGAGACCCTCCTGTTTGAAATGGAGAAAGCGCTCAGTCAGTATGTACTCTCTCCTCATTCTTTCTTCTCTTGTGCGTGCGTGTGTGTGTGGGGGGCGGTGGGGAGGGAAGGCAGGCTTGCCTTCTGTGATCCTTAGCATTTGTTAATCTCAGTTCCCCTAGCACAGAAAGTGGCCATCTCAAAAGATAGGTAGGATCAGATCTAAATTTCCTGTTACTTGATCAGACTCCGACTCTTTGAAGTCAGGGTGCACTAGAATGGGTTAAAGCAGAGGTGAAGGACACCCAGGTTCCACTTCTTCTGACCATCCAGGCCTAGGGCATTGTGGTGTGCTGGTAGAGCTTCTCAGATGGCAAGGAAGCAAAAGTCTTGGTTGTTGATGTTATATCTGTTTTCTGCTGCTTTAATAGAGGAACATAGGCTTGGCTATTTGTAAACAATAGAGGTGAATAGGGCTCAAGAATCTAAAGAGAGCAAAATTATGAGATATAGGGGGCTCCATCTGGTGAGAGAGGGCCTTTCTGTTGTATTACAATGAGGTGGGAGGCCAAGAGATCATGTGGGAACCACAGACTGAGCCCCTTTTTCTCAAAACAAGGGCACCCATCCCTGGATGGAAAGAGATGTTAGAGTCTAGTCACCTTTCTCTTACATCTCATCTTTCTACTGTAACAGTAGCAATTAAACTTCTACATAGGCTTTGGAAGGAACCTTTTTAAAGGATAGCAGTAACATTTGCTAGTTTGGGTGGTATAAATATTCTCTTCATGGCTGATTCTCAGATCAGGAATTTGCAGAGAGTGTGTAGTCAGCTCTCCTGTACAGACTTATGTCTGCTGTGTAGCCGAGCAAGGACAGAGCTGTAAGTTTTAGGTTGCTTGGCTGGGTGGATGTCTCTAGGTAACCATGTCTTCACCCTGATTCCACTTTGTAAAGCATGGTGGAGTTGAGCATGGCCCTTTCCTAGGGCCTTTTTGTTTACAAGTATCCCAAACCAGGTCTGGAATCAGCACTGGACCAGGCTGCCTTGCTGGCCCATGATGCATCAGTCTCAGACTGTGCAAGCACCTGAGGATCTTGGTTGTCACAGTATGTCGGAACCAGCCGACAAGGGTGAGGCTGAAGTAGAGAGGGCGACTGAATGAGAACGAGAGGACCACCGCTCTGCTGGCAATGGCAATAAACTTTAATGCAAGAAATCTTTTATAGTAAAACACAGTAAGACTAAAAATAGAATTTAACAACAATCATGTAGCACAGTTTCTTAGCACTTTCTCACGGCTAAAGCATGCCCATTTCTTCACATCTTACAGTAAACATTTTCCCCCATGCCCAGGTGCATGAGGTTTGTTTTCCTTGGTCCTTGCACGCACAGTTCTCAGTAGCCTTGAATTACTTCCAAAACACCTTGGGTTCATGGAGCAGTCATGTCCTCAGCCGCAGGGAGATTATGAGAAGGTGCCCCCTCCTTGCCTTTCAGCAGAGGGGCCACCCCTAAATCTTCCCCTATGCTAAAGAACATTTCCACCACAACAGTATTCCCTGCTGCGTGGCATTTTAACCCCTTGCAACTGCATTCTCCATCCTTGCACACTTCCTTTATCCACAGCTTAACATGGTATAGGCATTTAATAAATGACTTTTCAGTGTGGAGTTTTTTTTTTTTTTTTTTTTTTTTAAATCATGAGTCACATGTGGGCACTGAGTAGGCAAATCGAAGGCCCTTTGAATCTTTCCTTTGCCTGAGTCTTGGATGGGTGGTGTAGGCTTTTCTTCCTCACTGTGTGTGGATTCCAAGTCCCTATGAGAGGCAGCCTGGTGCTTGCAAGGAATGAGGTTTGAAATGGCTCTTGTCCTAGCCTGCTTCTACCCAACAGTACCTTCTTGGTTCTACAGGATAGAGTAGGGTGTCAAGCAGCCATGCTGAATGGGCAAACTTGTTCCTCCCCTGGCTCTGCCAGGCTGAAGAAAGTCACACTAAATGACTCTCCAACAGTCACAATGCCTTGTTACATCTTTACAAATAAATTGGGTGACTGTGGAAAGATCACTGTATCTCCAAAGCAAATCTCCACAAGACAATAAATACAGATTCCTTTGTCATAATCACGGTGGCATCTTGATCTGCCTGCGGTGATTAAAGTGTAACCAAACAGCCGCTTAATCTCATTTCAGACCATTTCCAAATTGTGTTGTGTAAAGACATCATGATGCAGAATTACTCTGTGTAGCTCGAGCTCTGCTATGCAGTTTCTATTGGAAATTGCAGCATCTGCTGAGGAATAAGCTCAGATTTGCTCATGTAAGTTGTACATGAACATAAGCAATCTCTATTGCTTTGTCTTTGGTTTGCTCTACAGAGACCATTTTTGCTCTGCCTTTTAGAGACCTTCTCCGTTCTTCTAACTACTGGAAAAGAAACTCATGGTGCATCTAATAGAAACACACACCCTTCTGGGTCTACCTCATGAAACCTGGTAGTGAACTCCTGTAAGGAAGCTTTCTGTGGCTGGTTATATAAAGATGGCTTGCCCTGGGGATATCAGGCATGTTTGAAGCTTGTCCTGCAGGTTCATGAATCATATCTTTGCCTGAGGGAGAAGGGTATAAGACTTCTACCCAGCAGAGATTTTAGCTTTGAGTGGAGAGAGATGCAGAGAGAAAGGCATCAATTTAAGGTACAAGTTGTTGAGAGGACAACCCGTGGCCAGTCCAGCCAAATTGGCCAGCTGGCTCCTGTGGGCTCTGCTGTAGTAGCCGGCAGCCAAGCAGCATGATTAATCTGATTTCCCTGCAGCAATTCATTTGAGGACTTGAAAGCTCATCTGCATGGGCATTCTCTAGCCAGCTATTGGCTGGCCAGGAGTGAGGAGGGCTCCAATGACTCAACATTATTAGTAGGGAGCTTCTAGAAACGTCTTTTCACCTTAAGGGATCAGAATAAGAGCAAAATATGACTATAGTCTCTAGGGTGGGAGGGCATCCTGGCTGGGAGGGTTTTCTTGAGCATTGGCATACCCATTTAGAAGGGAAGAAAGGCTGCTTAGGTTAGATAGCATCATTCTATTCTGTACTCTCTGTTCCTGATGTTTGAGGCCTGGACTTTGGAGATTCTAAGAGAGGGAGCAGGAAACTAAGCGGAGAATATAGAGGGCATCACGACAGAAATGCCGAGTGTCTCAAGGAGAAGCCATGCCTGCTGCATGAGTATATATGTGCACATCTGGGTGTGATTCTTATTGCTGGCCTAGAGAGATGAGGAGAGCAAAGTCAAGCTGTGTTGATGCAGGATGCCTACTGTCCCTCGTGTAGGAGTTCTTCTGAAGGAAAGGTCTTGGGGACATGTTGGGTGTATTGTTATGGAGATGCAGAGCTTCCTTTCTTTTTGACTGTCATCTGCAGGACCCACTATCAGTGTGGGATTAGTCATTTGGAGGATGACCAGGCTGTGTGAGGAGGACTGGAAGGTTTTCCTGAGCCTGGAGTTGCTGGATCTGGGGGCAGTGAGGAAGGTGCTTGGGACA